>LPNX011160446.1:401434-526158 GCA_001517045.1 Pseudotsuga menziesii | reverse complement strand
CTACTTGCACATGGTGGGACTCATGGACTAGGAAAATAAGACAAAATAAATGAAATAATGTCTAAGTGGGTAAATACTATGGGTTGATTATTCTAACAATATGATCCCTCCAAGTTAGGGTTCCAGCCTCTTCCAGAATTCATCCCTAAACATGACACCTGGGGAAAATTGCTATTGCTTGGGATAAATAAGTCCAAATGGAATTCCTAAAAATGTTACAAAAATGGAATGGACTGTAATTTCTATGGTCCAAATTTCATACCCAGAAGATGAAACAGTGACACGTGGCAGGCCGTACAACTTCACTGTTCTGAACAGTCCTATAACAGGTCACCTTGGGAAAAGGATCATAAATCCCAATTGGTGAAATAAATTCTGATTAAACCTATGGTGTTGGATCAGTGAAATGCGAGGTTACCTTAGTACAAAATTTCAGATACAGAGGAGTAGTAATTTCAAAGATATCACAGAAACAGTGACAGGCATTTCTGCAGAAGAAATTGGAAAACTAGGGCTTCCTGTTCCGGGAGCTTCCCTCCACTGTTTTCAGAAAAGGAGTACATTGGATAGATCCATTTGAAGAAACCTATATTTCTATCCAATCTAATCTAAAAGATTCCAAGTTTTGAAAATTAGGGTTTCTCTGACAAACCCTAGATCAGCTAGCTCTGAAAGTAGGACGGACACGTCAAATCGGTAAGATCTAATCTTTTGCTATTTGCATTTGAGGTTTTCATTTCAAAGTGATCTATCACATCAGCTTAATGATAAGCTTGGTGAAGTTGAAAACTTCCAAGAATGGAAGTATTTGATCTCTCTGAAGAAAATGAATTGGACACCTTCATGAGTAGAGAAGTTCTAGTTCCAGAAGGAGATGAGGCTCAAAGCCTTAAACAAGAAGAACTTGATCAAGGCCTAGAATATCATTGTTGATCAACTTGTACCACAAGTGTCTTCCCTAAAGACACCAAAGATGTTCGATTCCTTGATCAAGCTATTTGAAGATAAGAACATAAATCAGAAGATGGCTTGGAGAAAACAGTTGAAGAATGTGAAGATCCAGAATGCAAAACATCTTGAAGCGGTAGAAGAAGAAGCGGAGAATGCAGAAGTGGTGATAGCCACCTTGAATGGCCTCATAGGATCATGGGATTCATTCATGCGAGGAATGTGTGCTAGAAGGAAGTGATTACTTTCAGCTAACTCTAAGAAGAAGATGATGAGAGCAATTGAAGATCAAGCTCTCTCCATTCAAAGAAGATCCCTCAAGCAATGAGGAATATGAAGAACTCAATTCCTAAAGAATCTCTTATCCATCTTATCATTTGGATAAGAAATGATGATTTCATGAATCAAGAAGATGATGAAGCAGAATGATCAAGAAGGATTCTACCCACGAAACAAACAAACAAAAGATAAGTATTCAATTGTCATTTAATGATATTGTTTTGTTATGCATTTGATTATGTTCAGTTGATGTGTTATGCATGATAGATTGTTTGCATTAATGACTGTATACTACTAATATACATGTGATGGGTAAGTAGCTCCTAGTGCTATACAACTCTCCATTGCTACTTATCTAGAATGAAACCTTTTTGCTGACATATTGGATTAGTGCACAATCTCAATATTGTCCTGGTAGAGATGGAAGGCATCTAGAAAAGTTTCTTTGAGATATGGATGAATGTTGTATTGGCTAAACAGTTGCATGATGCATAAGAATTTGTTATTATGCATATGTTTTATGAAATAGTTCTAACCATGCAACTGGTGCATTTGAATTGTAGGAAAGGTCCTGTACAACCTCCTACAAGAAAATAAGGATGAGACTTGTTCCGAAGAACAAGTGATGACAATTCAAGATTCACTCCAATAAACATGAATCTGAAGCTCTCAGGGTCAGAGACACCATGACAAAAGAAAGAGCTTCAGAGAGCAGT
This sequence comes from Pseudotsuga menziesii, assembly GCA_001517045.1. Classification (NCBI taxonomy): domain Eukaryota; kingdom Viridiplantae; phylum Streptophyta; class Pinopsida; order Pinales; family Pinaceae; genus Pseudotsuga; species Pseudotsuga menziesii. Next base: position 524,215 of record LPNX011160446.1, on the reverse strand, counting down.
AGATCCACGTCGAAGGATGAATACCACCATGGGTACGAGAGATAACTCAAGATGAAGAAAAGAATGCTATGAAAGAAGCTATGATCAAAGAGTAACAATTGATCATGAGGAATATGATATGATTTCAAGACATAAAGGGAAGTACGTAGTATCTTCCATATGGATCTACAAGAACAAGTGTACAAAGAAAGGTTCGTGATTTTCCTCAGAAAGAATAGACTATGACATGACATACTCTATTGACAAGTATATATCAAGCATAGAACCACCTATATAGAATGAAGAGGGAAGATGATACTCCACTTCAAGGGGAGTGACTACAGAGGATATCTGAGTTCGACATGGTATGACATGATGGATAGCTTCGTGATGGATCGCGACTTTACCAAGAGTAAAGTGGGTTCCAAACTTCAAGGTTGAATGCAAAAGACTAGGATATGCTAATGACCTGACAAGACGAACTCATGAAAGATGTTATGATAAAAGAATACTAGAATGATGTTTGGGATACAGTTCCCAAACCAAAAGGAAAGAGTATAGTATCCTCCAAATGGATATACAAAATAAAGCATGCAGCTGACGGAAGTATTGAGAAGTATAAAGCAAGATTTGTTGCCAAAGGTTTCTCTCAGAAAGAGGGAATTGACTATGAAGAGACATTTTCCCTAGTAGCACGGTATACTTCGATTAGAGCTATCATGGCACTTGCATCCATGATGAAGTAAAGACAAGCCTTCCTTAATGGTATGATTGAGAAAGAGTTTTACATCACGAGGATTTGAAGTTGAAGACAGATGGAATCAAGTATGTAAGTTGAAGAAGACCCTCTATGGCCTAAAGCAAGCTCCCAGAGCTTGGTATGGAATAATAGATAGTTTCCTGATGAGCATGGGCTTTTCCAAGAGTAAAGTCGATCCTAACATTTACTACAAGGTTGTAGAAGATGAACCTGTCATCTTGCCATTATATGTGGATGACTTAATCTTGACAGGGAATGAGAAACAGATTATGGAAAGCAAGAAGAAACTAGCAGAAGAATTTGAGATGAAAGACCTTCGGTTAATGCATTATTCCTAGGTCTGGAAGTATGGCAAAGTTCAGAAGGAATCTTTCTCAACCAGGGAAAGTATGCGGTAGAGATATTGAAGAGATTCAATATGTTGGAATGAAAATTCATGGCCACACCCATGGACTCTAACTTGAAGCTGTTAGCTGATGACTCATCAGAGTTAGTGGATGTGACTCATTACAGACAGATCATTGGGTCATTGATGTACTTAACAAATTCCAGACCAGACATTTGTTTTACTGTGAACACCTTAAGTCAATATCTTGTTCAACCAATATGGGTTCACCTAGTAGCTGCAAAACATGTGATGAGATATCTGAAAGGGACTATAGACTTTGGTTTATACTATGATGGTAGCCATGAGTATAGACTGTATGGCTACACAGATGCAGATTGGGCTGGAAGTATCTCAGACAGGAAAAGCACATTAGGTAGATGCTTTTGGGTCTGCTATGAGTTCATGGTTTAGCAGGAAACAGTCCAGTGTTTCGCTTAGCACGACTGAAGCAAAATACATAGCAGATTGCTCTGCTAAGTTGTGAAGTCATATGGCTTCAGAAGCTGATATCAGGTCTCTTTGACCTGAAGATGGATACTACAATGATTCTATGAGATAACCAGAGTTGTGATGATAGAGAACCCTGTGTTTCGTTGTAACACAAGGAAATCCAGTATTTCTACGTACGAGATAAGATGCAGATGATGATGATCTAGATGATGTTTCAGTATTTACATATTGTAGATACAGATGATGGTGATTTCGTATTTCTATACTGAATATAGAGATGATGATGCTTTTAGTATTTCTATACTGAAGATATATATGATGATGCTTTTAGTATTCACATGCTAGAGATACAGATGGTGATAGTTCAGTATTCACATACTAAAGATGTAGATGATGATGGTTTAGATGATGATGTGCTGATGAAGCCTCTGTCTCGGGTAAAGTTCGAACACTTTCGAGACAAACTTGGTGTTGTTCGAAAATACCTACCTCGAATGGGGGAGTAGTGATGTTGCAGTGGGATTGTATCATCCCTGGGCACTTGCCCTCAAGTGATCCGGAGACCTCGGTCCTCAAGAATGAAGAGAGATTGTATCATCCCGGGACATCTGTCCAAAAGTGATTCGGTGACCTCGGTCCTCGAGAATGAAGAGGGATTGTATCATCCTAGGACATCTATCCAAAATAGATCCGGTGACTTTGGTCTTCGTGAATGTGGTGGGATTGCATCATCCCTAAACTTCGGTTCAAAATGTATCCAAAGGTCTCGACCTCCGTGAAAGTGGTGGATTGCATCATCCCTGAACCTCGGTTCAAAATGTATCCGGAGGTCTCGGTGTAATGTCCCGGTTTTGACCCCGTTGCACTAGTTGTATATGATGTATATATAATGTAATGATCATGGTGCGAAGATAAAGGCCAAAGCCCCACCATTGATCGGTAATGCTATGTTTTGGATTTAAATTTGTCACCGATGGTATATCGGGGCATGCGGCATATATTATGTTGGCCATCATGTAAATATGCATCATAATTAATTAATGGACACAACCAGCTACGGTCGCGGCAACTAAATCGAATGGGGCATGATTTCTTAAGGATAAGGGGGGGGTGAAATATTTAACCTATGGGCCAATGGGGAAAAGTGAAATGTCAATGAGAAAACCCATCAAACTGTCAACTACCTTTCTTGTCTTTTTCCCAATCATTTATTTCTGCCAGAATGTGGTTGAGTTAGTTATTGCATGGAATGGGAAGAGTATGGGCAAAGCAATTCGAATTGGGCAGAGAACCATTTTTTGAAAAATGTGTTCTGAATTCCTTGGCAGAAAAATGCCCAAAAACGTATGCCATTCTACCATGCATCCACGTTTCTCATTTTCCTCACCATTCTCCTTCACGTTGGGGCTTTTGGGAGCAACTGGAGTTTTTCCTGTGTCTTTCATTTTCACGTTTTTGGTTGCTGGCTTCATTTTTCCCATGGATGGGAGGTCGTTTTTGTAGTGCTGGGGATTGGGTTGTCTTCCTCACGTTTTTGGAGCTGCTGGTGCATTTTCCATTCACGTTTTTGGAAGTTTCATGTGTTTTTACCATGGTTGTGAAGAGCCATTCACGTTTTTGGCTGTCTCACTGACTGTTGGTCTCACGCACAGACTATTTGGGGCGTTTTCCCCTGCTGCGAGTTGTGCTCACTGATAAGCTTCAGGACTGTGTGTTTTCCCCCATGTTGTGAGCCGTTTTTGTTGTTACGTTTGGGGGTTTGCTGTATGATTGCTTGGGAGCCGTTTTTTTTCCTGTCTTAAGCTGTGATAGTTAATTAGTTTCCTGAGTGCAATGGTTGGTCTTCGGACTGTGAGAGGAGTAGAGATGTTGGCTTAAATTTGCTTGATAAACCTGGTGGATGGAAACCACACAGACAGAGCTAGAGGGCTGGCCTTCTTCTCCATCATCCCGGAATAGCACTGGAAGGGAATGCAGGGCCTGAGGGACTGTGTAGCAGAGAAGGGACTGATTCCTTGTGTTGGGTGTGGATGGGTGTCTTAGAGGTCAGGCTAGTTCTAGTGTAGGTGTTCTTGGCTCTGTAATGAGCTCACCAGCTTAGCAAATTGCCTTCATCAGCTCCTTAATAGCCTGATAAACCCAACTTGGTTGGCTTGGCTATGTGTTTTTGTGTATCCTGGCTATGTGTAAGCCTGCTAGTTCCCTTATTCCTTGGAGAATCATGCCCATCTCGGGGGTGGCAGCGCTGCTGAGAGATTAAGGAGCACGCTGGCCTATGGTTGGGTGGAACGTTGCAGCGACGTAGCTGGTTGCGGAAGAAGTTCTTTATAAGATAAGTAATCTTGTGTATTTTACCTCTGCAATTCTATATTTACTGTTAATTAAAACGGAATGAACATGTTGAATGAATGTTTGTTTGAATGCTGTTGGTTTCGGCTGTGTATGATGATTAAAATGCATCTGTGTATGATAAACATCCCTGTGTGCACATTTTAGTTTAAATTCTCTTTCAGCATTCTGTTTTAGGCAAATTTTTAAGCCTATAAATGTTCATGGGCTCTTAGCCCGGGTGTTTGAAGCATTGGTTGCGCCCTCCTTGCCGGTCGGAGGCATGGGGACGTGACACTCGGCCCCCGTGAAAGTAGTAGGATTGCATCATCCCTGAACCTCGGTTCAAAATGTATCCAGAGATCTCAGTCCCCGTGAATGTGGTAGGATTGTATCATCCTTGAACTTCGGTTCAGAACGGATCCGGTGACTTCGGTACTCGAGAACGTGTGTTGATCCCGCAATTCCTAGAAGAAGGATTGTCTGAGTTCCACAACTGTGTTGATCCCGTAATTTCGAAAGGAAGGATTGTTAGTAACTCCGTAAAGACCTAAATCCCGTAATTCCGAAAGGAAGGATCATTGACTTGATCCCGTAATTCCAATGGGAAGGATTGTCTGAGTTCCACAGATGTGTTGATCCCGTAATTCTAAAAGGAATGATCGTTAGTAACTCCATAAAGACCTAAATCTCGTAATTCCGAAAGGAAGGATCATTGGTAGTGTTAACACCCTTATTTAGCAGGGGGATAAAAACAAAAACCATGGTGGAGATATGATAAGGGTTGTTCGGGTACTTTGGTTAAAGGATATATTATAAGAATGAGATAATAGGAAAAAAGATGATTAAGTAACCAAAGATCCTAAGCTGCGATGGAAGGAGAAAGAAAATCAATGGCTGATATTCTCTCCGCTCTTCAAAACACGTGAGGAAGATAGAGTGTGTTCAGGCGATTAATTGGGTGCATAGATCAGCGGCTGTCAATTTGTTTCGGGCAGATCCACGGCCCATATTCAATCCGCCTTATGCGATCACATGTGGGTTAACGCAATAGAGTCCGGCGGGATCGTATACATGTGACTCGATCCAACGGCGAAGAGGTAAGGTTAGAACACATCCACGGTCGGGATTGATTCTGGAGCCAAAACCTGCACGCCAGATAAATCCAAAACGCCCAGCGGAATGTGGTACGTGGCGATTGATCTGATTGTTGACGATTAAAGGCGAAGTGGATCAATGACGGTGGATGATTCCGGAGCGTAAAGTTGCACGGGGGATAAGTCCAAGACTCCCAGCGGAATCGGTACGTGTCACTCGATCCAACGGCGGAGATGTAGAGTCGGAGCACATACACGGTTGGGATTGGTTCCGGAGCCAAAACCTACACGACAGATAAATCCAAAGCGCCCAGCGGAATGTGGTACGTGGCGATTGATCTGCCGGTTGACGACTAAAGGTGAAGTGGATCAACGGCGGGTGATGATTCCGGCAGGTAAACTTGCGCGATGGTTAAAATGACGAAGCCCAACGGAATTTGGTAGGTGTCACACGATCCGACGGCTCACAAATAAAGGTTGGTCGCATCTAGGCTAGGGGCGATTCCGGAGCATGAAGTTGCACGAAGGATAAGGTCGAGAAACTCACCAGAATCGAATATCTCTTTCCCGATCTAACGGTGGAGCGATGAGAAGCGATTGCATCGATGGTTGGAGATGTTTCTGGGATGGAGACTTGCACGTTGTTTATGACTGGGATGCCTGGCGGAACAAGGTACATGGCATGAGATCCAAAGGTTGAAAATTAAAGAGGAATCAGATCAATGGCTTTGAACGAATCCGGGGAATAGAAGTGCGCGGCAGATAGGAATAGATGGTGGTTGCGGAAAATAAATGTTGTCCACGTGGAGAATTATGGTAGGCTCCGGAGACAAAAGTGGCCTATAAAAACAAGGTTGACCTCTATCATTGTTATTTTATTCGCCTGGGAAGAGTGAAAAGGATTGGACGATTTGTCAGCTTCCATTTGTCAGTATCGGGCACGCTCCGAGCACACGCCTCTACAGTCGACCAGGTAAAGCTTAAACCCTGTAATTCCACCGTCCAAATTACCATTTTAAATTAAGTAATGGACCAGGGGAAAGAAATTCAAGTGTCTGGTCAGGTTGTAGACGACAAGGAAGAGTTTTTAGTTGACAGAGATAGGAGCGTGTGCGACCCCTTCCTATACATAGGGAGCGTGTCAGTCAGTAAGGAGAAATTGTGGTGTTATAACTCACAAGGGAACGATGTATTAAATGTCTGCAAGTCTTTCCTGTATTACTTTGCTCTTGAGCAAACCCTCCCCTTCCCGGAATTTGCAGAGTGGTGTGCCGTAAACTATTCTCCCTCCCAGAGAATAATTGTGAGTCAGTCTGCATCCAGAATACTTTGTAAAATTGATGCCACAGTCATCAGAGAAAACCTCAGTTTACCCGAAAATTACCCTGTTAATCGTGAGTCAGTAAATGAGTCTGCCCTTGCTGAATTTTTCAAGAATTGTGAAACTGAAAGTCGTTGTCAATTCTTGTCTACCATTCTGAAGGAAGGTCAGTCCCTTAACGGTCTTGTTCTGCCTTGTCCTGTACACATGTTTAAGAATGAAGTCCAATTGGTAATTTCCCTGGTCTGTCAAGTGTTAGGTCAGGATGATGATTGCCATGTGGGCGATGTTATCCTTGGGTTTTTATTAAGAATAAGTTCTTTGAGCTCAGATTCCCAGTCAGTCCCTGTGTTTAATTTAGACGAGTATCTCGCTGAAGCCATCCATCTTCAGCTTGCTGAGTTTCCAAAAGTTCGGTTCTTTAGGTTTCAGACCTACTTGCTCAATATGCTGCTGTGCTCCAATGTCACCGAGTTGAAATTTTTAAGTACTCTATGCTCTTCTGATTTGCCCAAGCAAATTAGCATGTTCGAATTTGCTAATTCGATCATGGCGTAAATGTACAAAATGCTATTTGATGAGGAAATGCCCCATGTCTTGGATGAGATGAGATGTTTAATGCAGTCTTCACCCGAAGATAGGGTGGGGGACTGGTTCCTGTACAGAGATTACACAATGTTAAGAATATATGGCTTTACTGGTCAGCCTTATAGGCTACCCTCCTTTTTGACCCCAAGGATTTTTGTACTTGAGTTCATGAGGCGGAGATTGCTGTCTGAGGAAGAGCACTTTGGTGCTTTCAAGAAGTCTTCAAACATTAAATTTCCACTTAAAGTCGGCTCTTTCATTTTTAAAAGTAAAGGCGCCTTAATATTCATAGAGAAGTTGTTAGAGAATATGGATTTCCAAAGGGAATCAAAAGTGAATTATGATCCACATCGTGTTATATCCCTAAGGAAACAAGCCAACAAGAATAAGCCATTTGAGCACCAGTCTGTTGAAAATTTGGCTGAAGCAGCCAATCTGTTACAGTTCAAGGAAGATCCACATATTGCACCCATTACAGTATCAGAAAATACTAACATTTTAGTTAAGCGAAGTCTCTCTGAGACTGAAAGTATGGAAGTGGACGAAGATGGGTCCCATAAAAGGGCAAAGCTGCTTGAAGGTGGTGAAAGGGTAAATGAGGAAGCTTCTTATGGTTTTAAAAAGGTTGCCCTGATTCCCAGGAAAACCGTACAAGTAAATAAATTATCTTTTAAAAGTGTAGAGGGTGATGTAGACAGTTCAGAATCAAGCCCGGTATTTAAATCGAAGGAAGAGCTCAAAGCCAGCTATACAGAGAAGAGGAAACAGTCTCTAGAGGAGACAAGAAGTTTGCTCCCGAGAGTGAGAAGTTTGTACAGTTCAAAAACCTCTCTAGTTTTTGCTAGGGACGCTGAGAGAAATACATTTAAGATGGCTATAGTAAACGACAAGAAGATGTCTGAAATGGAGATCCGGCTAGACAAAATCAGTACTCCGGATAAGATACAACTGCACAAACAAACCAATGACATCATTTACTCAGACCTATTGCAAGCCATGGTAAGGATTAATAAATTGCAAGTTTTGATAGACAAATTAGAAGTTCAATTGAAGCATGAGAAGGTTGAGAATAAAGCAAATGTCATTCAGATTAGGAAACTGCAAATAGACATTGTTAGTTCAGACAACACCCAGGCAGTCAAGTGGATGCTGGAGGAGAAAGACAATGCACTCCAGGTCGTAAAGAAAAAACTAAAGATCCCAGGTTCAGAGCACGTCCAATTAGCTGAATTGATGGCTTTGCAAGAGGAAAAGGATAAAGTCCATCAAGAGAGGATGGAGTATAAAGGAAAAGCTGTCGAGTTACACGAGGAAAAGGACAGGTGGGAGGCCGAGCGGAATGAACTATTATCTCAAATTTCCTTAATGAAAAAGGACCAAAGCGACGAGAAGGAAATTATGGAGGAGTTAATGAGTCAAAACCCCACTGATGAAGACTTTTCCATTGTAAACATCGACAAGCCATTGGATAATTTTTTAGCAGACAATCTTTTGGTGCCTATGTCCCAGGTGAGCTTGAAAGATGAAGCAATTAAAGAGTTGAAGGCGGAGAATGAAAAAATAAAGGCTGAATTAGCCAAAGTAAGTGAAAGCAAAAAACAGATATTGCAGGACAAGAATCAATTACAGAAAAAATTCAATGAGCTAAAAGACAAATGCATCGGGAAAGGCCTTCTTCAAGGGGCAAAACATATCATTTGGGATACCCTGTCTATAGAGATTACCAGGTTCCGGCACTATCTAAATTTTATTGATGATTTGAGTATACTGATAAATTTGGCTCACCAAAGATTAAAACTGGTAAATGAACATATGGAGAAAAGACCTCTTATTACAGCTCAGAATACATTGAATTTTTTGAATTCACTAACATATCAGAAGTTGCACGATATGGGCATAAAAGATAGAATATCAATAGTGCTCTGGGCAAAGAAATTCATCCACAAGCACCACTTAATGAAGACAGTCCAAGATAAGTAAGAAGAATTGCTTTTGCAGGTTAATAATTTCAAACAGGATTTCAAAGAGCTGTTCGAAGACAGATTGCCTTCCTTCTGGGACGAGGAGGGTCGAATGTTCTCACAGGAACATTATCATAACCTGCTTGTCCAGTGCCGCATGGACCACTCAAAATTTAATGATTTGGAGAAAAGCCTGACAGGTAAAACCATTGTGGATATGTTAACAGAAGACTTCGAGATTCTACAGAAGTTCGCAATTATCAGAGCCAGATTGCCCAAAAAGTCTTATGAAGCATATATGGAGCTCGAAGTAGCAATCATTAGAGGAAATTTGGGGTCTAAAATGGGCCTTATAAGAAAACGTGCCAAAATAAGTTTTTGTTAGTTGGAATTCAAGAACCAATAGAATTTCAATAAAATAAGTCAACCATAATGGTTGAATTGACATATTTGTTATTAAAAAAAACTACCTTTTTTGTTCGTATTTTCGACATATCTCATTGTGTTTTTACTCAAATTTCGATCGGGAGAGCTCGTTGGATGCGGAATTTGATTCCGCATCCAACGAGTACCCACACTGCATACTTTTGATGGACCCCGCTACCCCAAAAACAAGAAACACCTAAAAAAACGTGATGATGACATCATCATCACATTTTTTCAGGTATTTCTTGTTTTTGGGGTAGCGGGGTCCATCAAAAGTATGCAGTGTGGGTACTCGTTGGATGCGGAATCAAATTCCACATCCAACGAGCTCTCCCAATCGAAATTTGAGTAAAAACACAATGAGATATGTCGAAAATACGAACACAAAAAGTAGTTTTTTTCTTTCTTCCTCCAAAATTAATCAATATTATTTTATTATTTTACCTATTATTTTATTATTTACCTTAGGAGGCCCATTTTAGACCCCAAAATTCCTCTAATGTCGGGAAATGATGGAGTGTGACACCCCAAGTTCGGAGCAGTGGAAAGTTGTGGAGCGGTTCGGAAAGACGAAGTATATTCTTCATTCCTAGAAACAGGCGTTATGCACTGAGGAGCCGATGGGGCGAAGACGTGGAGCTGATGGGGCAAAGACGTGGAGCTAATGGGGTGAAGACGTGGAGCTGATGGGCGAAAGTTTGTTATCAAGTTGATTTGTACTTTATGATCTGTTAGGAGTGGAGTTGTAACAAACTTCCTAGGAGTTAAGGATTCAGTTACAAACTCTAAATTAAGCCGATCATTCTGTTATTGATCTTCTTGAGGGGAGCCTATTATTTTATGTATAAATTTGCATCTTTTTTAAGAGACGGGGGTTGGAACCCATCGGGTGGAAGAATTTTGGAGAACAGATCTATTTTTGAATAACAAAGTGAATGCATGAGAATTGGATCAGAGATTCATGTGTCGTTGATATTATAGTCTGTGCTTATTTCTTTATGTGATTGTATTTCCCTTGTGTAATGCTTCATTTTGTTTCTTCCTCGTATCTGGAATATAGCGTTAGATGATTGGAATTCCTATGTTTATGCTCTGGTCATCATTTCAGATATTATATGATTTTTTCTGCTAAAGTTGATATAGAATTCATCCTTGTTGATGCTCTGTATTAATGGGTTGTTTCCTCATCTCTTCTGTTTCACCTGGATTAATTTGAATGACTGTGATGTTGTAATTATCTTGCCTCTGATAAATCTCGTGTACATGTCTTTGTGATACATTTATATTGTATATGACTCCATGCCCAATGGTTATGTGATTGTTTCAGCCAAATACATAAATCTTTAAATGTTATCTTATATCTGGTCCTGTTAAATCTTTATCGAGAGATCCCTCTTTGGAAGAAAATACCAGTTTCTTTCTAAAGTGGTTTTGTTGTTACCTTGGAGTTTACCTTTTACAACCTGGGTACATTCTGAGTGCTAACAAACTGGCACCGTTGCCGGGGACGAAAGTGCATATCTGCCCTGGGAGAACGACAAAGATTAAGAAAGATTTCTGTGGGAAAACAGGAATTTCAAAAAGAAAAGAAGGTTGTATATTTTCCCTGGCGACTTCATTGTGGAATTCTTTCAGAATTCAAGAGCGACATTCTGGCTTCAAGGAGACACACACGAGGTAACTCTGATACCGAAATTTTGAAAAGCTTTGAAGATCCAGAAAAGTTGTTTAAGAGAAAAAATAAAAAGAAGTCAAATTTTCCTTTGTTCGGCCCATCATCATCACAAGATTCTCATATTAATCCAGAATGGGAGGTCAATACTGCGAAGACCCTGTTGAGAACTAGATCTGAATCTGACCTTAAAAATACCGAGCTCAATCCTTGTAGGTTAGAGTCCTGTCTGTTAGATTCCCTCTGGAGGGACTTGCAACAAACCTCTAAAGCTGAAACATCTGCCTCCGAGCATACTCAAAGTACTTCAGTTCCTGTGAACCCACCCAGACCAATGGCCGCTAGATTTGCTCCCTTGCGTTTTCCTGCTGTATTACATGATCTCCCCCAAAATTATTCTCAGAGAATTTCTTTATTTGATGGGGAAGGTGATATAACTGCAAAACAACATGTTGCCAAGTTTGAATATTTCATTGACTTGGAAGAAGTGGACTATCCTGATGTTACAATGCGGTTATTTTCCCAAAGTTTGTCTGGGGAGGCAAAGAAGTGGTTTAAGGACTTGCCAAATGGATCTATAGTGAATTTTCAGGCCTTTCAGAATACATTTTTAGATAGGTGGGATGATAAACAGAATCCTCTGCAGCTTTTATCTCAGTATAATAGTCTTAAGAAAGGGGGTTTTGAGTCTGTTCATGAATTCTCAAGTAGGTTCATGAGGGCTTATAACTCTATTCCGGAAGATATAAAACCTTCTCCTGCAGCTGCTAAACTGCATTATGCCAGAGCTTTTGATAATGATTTTGCATTTTCATTGCGGGAAAGGAAATCGGCAACACTTGCTGCCATGTTCACTGATGCCCTAGAAGTGGAAGCTAACATGATGGCTAGTGGAAAGATGAAACATAGAGATATGGATAGGAGGAGAAAAGAAGAAAATGTACCTTCTACTTCATCTTTTTCCGCTGATGTTAAATTTGAGATGATGTTGAAGACTATGGAGAAGTTGATGGATAACTTAACCATGGACGCTAGGCCTTTCCATAGAGAGTAAGGGGATCCCCAAATCAGGAATCCAAATTTCAGAAGACCAAATCCCCCTGTTCCCCCCCTAAATAGGCAGAGAGACCAGAGAAATCCAAGAAACCAAGAAGAACAACCCATCCGTCCGCCTTTCCCTGAAAATTATGTTGCTGATGAAGAAGATCCCCCTGAAAATGAGATTCATCTATTTGGAGAATAGGATTCAAAAATATATCTTACTGAAGAGGAACATAATATGTTTGCGCAGGAAGATGCAAATGAAGAATTTGAAAATGAGCTATATCAAAAAGGTTATTTACATGCAATGGATGATGTGCAAAGGAAAATCAGACTGAGGAATAGGGATGTCCCCATAAATAAAGGGAAGGCAAACCCAAATCAGCCTTCCTCTAGTTCTTTGAATGGAGAAAAGGGAAAAGAACTACAAAAAGAGCCTTCTGTGAATAAGGAGGTTGAAAACGAGGTACAAAGGGATAAAATAATAAAGAAGTCGACTCCGATTGATGTGGAAAAGATTGGTGCTGGTTTTAACCTACAAAATGAGCTTTTGAAGCTAAATATCTCTGTTCCTTTTAATGAGTTATTGAGAAACACTGAATACAGAGACACTATCACAAAAATGGTAAAAAACCAAGGAGATTGGCAGTCTAACATTTTAGAATTGAATGATGATAATCCTGCTATTTCATTTGGATCAAGAGTTGAAAATTTAGAAGATGAAGAGGTTTCTCCTTTCTATTTAAGTCTAAACATGCATGACAAAGTGGTCCATAATGCTATGTTGGATTCTGGGGCATCACACAATCTAATGCCCAAAGGGGTGGTAGAAAGTTTGGGATTGGAGGTAACAAGACCCTATAAAGATCTGTACTCTTTTGATTCCAAAAGGGTAAAATGCCTTGGGTTAATTAAAGACATGGTGATAACCTTGAACAAACTGCCTTCTAAAACTATAGTCATGGATGTGGTAGTGGCAAATATCTCGCCCAAATTTGGGGTATTGCTGTCAAGATCTTGGACTTGCAAGCTAAAAGGTAGTTTACAGATGGATATGTCATATGCTACTATTCCAGTTCCAGATGGGAGCAGAAGATTATATAGTGAAAAAAGAACTCTATATGTAGTAAGCAGCCAAGATAAACCTGAAGTTCATCACATATATGCTGTTGACACTGATTTGGGGTCTTCTATTTTCTTTACTGATACTGTCCCACATGATGTAGAAAAGACATTGCAGGGGGAGTCTGAGGAGAATAATGAAAAAGAGGTTTCGGAATAGGATGCTCTAGAAGCAAAACAGAAAAAAGAAGGCCAGTGGATTATGTATTTTGATGGGTCGGTTGCAAAAGCCGGTGCTAGAGCTGGTGTGTATATAATTTCCCCTATTTGGGACTTTAAAGCTTTGTCATATAAGTTGATGTTTGAATGTACAAATAATGTAGCAGAATATGAAGCTCTATTATTGGGTCTGCATGCTTTGAAGGACTTGGGAGCTCAAAGAATAAGGTCTTGGGAGATTAAGAGTTGGTAATAAATCAAGTAAATGACAGTTATCAAACCAAGCATCCTCAGATGAGGGCTTATAGAGGTGAAGTATGGGATATGTTAGGAAGCTTCTTTACAGAGCATACAGTTCAGGTAGTCCCTAGACTTGACAATTTGGTAGCTGATTCTTTGGCTGTAGCTGCTGGAAAATTTGATACTCCTATGGCTGGTCAGAAGGAGTACCAGATCAAAATAGTAAATAGACCGTCCATTCCTGACAATTCCAAATATTGGCAGGTTTTTGAAGATGATATGCAGATCCGAATATTTTTAGAATTATCAGGAGAGTTTGTGAATACTCAGTTTGACAATGAAAATGGTAATGATGAGACCCTTGAAAATGATGAAGAAATTGAAACAGAAGAAGAAGATGCTAAGAAGTTAAGGAAAACCTTGGGAGGTAAGGATATTATCCAGCTGAAAAATAATTTCATACCAAGAGGCCTGATCCCTTTAGAAAAGCTCTTTGGTCAAAATGATGTTGCCAAGAACCCCAAAGTGAAACCTTTTGGTGATGCGGTTGAAGATAAAAATATTAGCACTAAAGAAAATCCTAAAATCATAAAATTATCCAAGAAGCTGCCTGAAAAGGAGAAAGAGCAGTATGTAAAGTTGATGAAAAAGTATACAGATGTGTTTGCTTGGAGTTATGAAGACCTCAAAGAATATGATACATCTATCATACAACACACTATTCCTATAAAGCCTGGGGAGAAGCCTTTTAAACAGAAACTCAGGAGGGTCAACCCTAAATTGCTCCCTGTCATTGAGAAGGAAATAAAGAAGTTGTTTGATGCCAAGATCATTGTGACACTCAAGTTCTCTAAATGGGTTGCGAATTTGGTGCCTGTCAGAAAGAAGAATGGAGAGATAAGATTGTGCATAGATTTTCGCAATTTGAATAAGGTCTCCATGAATGATAACTATCCTCTACCCAAGATGGATCATATACTGTAGCAAGTGGTGGGAGCTGAAAGGATCTCTATGCTGGATGGTTTTTCCGGGTATAATCAGATCAAAGTATTACCAGAAGATCAGGAGAAAACTGCCTTTACTACACCATGGGGCACTTTCATGTATACGAAGATGCCTTTTGGTTTGATGAATGCAGGCGCCACTTTCCAGCGAGCTATAGACATTGCCTTTGCAGGAGAAATTGGAAATTTCGTGGTAATTTATATGGATGACATCACAGTCTACTCAAAGTCTGACAAAGAACATCTGCGTCATCTAGAGAAGGTCTTCATGAAGTGTAGGAAATATGGTATATCTCTGAATCCAAAGAAATCTAATTTTGCATTAGAAGAAGGGAAGTTACTAGGCCATATAATATCCAAAGATGGCATAAAGATTGATCCTGAAAGAGTAAGTGCAATCCTGAAAGTAGGAGAACCCCGAAGCAAAAAGGAGATACAATCATTTCTAGGACATGTAAATTTCTTGAGGAGATTTATAACAAGCTTTGCTGAGATTTTGATGAATATTACAAATATGTTGAAGAAGGGTCATGAAATAAAGTGGAATACAGAAGCTAAGGAGTCATTTTGGGAAATCAAGAAAGCAATTTCAGAAGCCCCTGTTTTGGTAAGTCCAAATTTTGCCAAAGATTTTTCAATATTCTCATATGCTTCGGAACATACTCTAGCAGCAGTACTATTGCAGAAAAATGATGAAAACCAGGAACAACCTATAGCCTTTTTCAGTAAAATGCTACGGGATGGAGAATTGAAATATGACATCATGGAAAAGCAGGTGTATGCTTTAGTTAAAGCATTAAAGGATTTCAGAGTATATGTTTTTCATTCACATATAATTGCACATGTTCCGACCGCTGCAGTGAAAGCAATTTTGACTCAACCAGATCCAGAAGGCAGGAGGGCGAAATGGATAGCTACATTATTGGAACATGACATAGAAATAAAACCCACGAAGCTAGTTAAAGGACAAGGGTTAGCAAAGATGATGACAAACTCAAATTGTGAATCTCTACAGATCAATTTTTTGACTCACCAGTCTGATCAGTCGGATACAGAGATAGAAGTGATGGTTGATTTTGTGGCCTCTCCATGGTATTCTGGTATTGTATATGTCCTCCGAAATTTGCAAGCACCAGAAGGATCAAGTAAATCAAGAGCAAGATCTGTAAAGTTGAAATATGCTAAATTCTGTATCATAAATAAATATCTTTATTGGAAAGATCCTGGAGGAGTTTTACTAAATTGTCTGTTGGAAGGTGAAGCTCATCAAGTTACCAAAGAATTTCACCAGGGAGACTGCGGGGAACATCATTCTTGGAAGGTGACTGCAAACATAATCCTGAGAGCTGGTTATTATTGGCTTACGTTATTCTTAGATGTATATAAAGAAATCAGCAAATGTCATCAATGCCAAATTTTCGACGGTAAGAGAAAGGTGTTGCCTCTCCCTTTGAATCCAATAACAGTTGAGGCTCCTTTCCAGCAATGGGGTTTGGATTTTATTGGTGAAATAAACCCCAATTCCTCAGGTCAACACAAGTGGATTTTGACAGCTACAGACTATTTTACTAAATGGATAGAAGCAATTCCTACTAGGAAGGCCACTGAAAATGTGATCATGGATTTTCTTGAAGAAAATATATTGGCTCGATTCGGGTGTCCAAAAAGAATAGTAACAGAAAATGCAGCTGCTTTCAAATCTAAGAAAATGATTAATTTTTGTCACAAGTATCATATAAGACTCAATCACTCAACTGCCTATTATCCTCAAGGAAATGGATTAGCTGAATCTTCAAATAAAATCCTGGTGAGGATTATCAAAAAGCTGTTGGAGGATAATAAGAGATCTTGGCACACCAAACTAAAATATGCTCTATGGGCGGACAGGATTAGCACTAAAAGAGCAATTGGCATGTCTCCGTTCCAACTGGTGTATGGAGCTGAAGTGATTTTTCCAACATCATTAGGGGTACCAGTCATGAGATATTTCCAGGATCAGCAAGAAGAGCTAAATCACATACAACGAAGGATAAATCAGATCATCGAGCTAGAAGAACGAAGAAATAGGGCTTACGACAAAGTGCAGTCACATCAAGAGAAAATGAAAAACACTTTTGACAGAAGAATTAAAGAAGAGTAGTTTCAAATCGATGACTTGGTTTTGAAGTGGGATGCTCCTAATGTAGACAAGCACGGAAAATTTGATCCTATGTGGGTAGGACCTTATGTTGTTGCTGGATACAGAGGTCAAAATGCATTTTTTCTGGAATATACAAATGGGGTTCTTCTTGAGAGCAACCCTGTAAATGGAAGATATCTGAAGCATTACCTATCCTGAGGAGGAGGGTAAAAATTTGTATCATAGATTGTACATATTTATTTTTCTTTACAAATAAATATGGATGGTACATCGAGAGTATTTGAAGGCTCGCAGTGGAATCCCTAAGATTCAGGAGGCATGCCATTCCTTTTCTAAAAATATATAAAAATGATATATTTACAAAAACAAAAGATGGGTTTTTTGAGAGTTATTACGCAAAGTCAAAAACAGGCACCTGGTCTACGAGTTCTTTGATACCTCGCAGGGAGGATATCATCCCCAGATGGAGCCAGCTGTTAACACCCTTATTTAGTAGGGGGAGAAAAACAAAAACCATGGTGGAGATATGATAAGGGTTGTTTGGGTACTTTGGTTAAAGGATATATTATAAGAATGAGATAATAGGAAAAAAGATGATTAAGTAACCAAAGATCCTAAGTTGCGATGGAAGGAGAAAGAAAATCAATGGCTGATATTCTCTCCGCTCTTCAAAACACGCGAGGAAGATAGAGTGTGTTCGGGCGATTAATTGGGTGCATAGATCAGCGGCTGTCAATTTGTTTCAGGCAGATCCACGGCCCATATTCAATCCGCCTTATGCGATCGCATGTGGGTTAACGCAATAGAGTCCGGCGGGATCATATACATGTGACTCAATCCAACGGCGAAGAGGTAAGGTTAGAACACATCCACGGCCGGGATTGATTCCAGAGCCAAAACCTGCACGCCAGATAAATCCAAAGCACCCAGCAGAATGTGGTACATGGCTATTGATCTGACGGTTGACGATTAAAGGTGAAGTGGATCAACGGCGGTGGATGATTCTGGAGCGTAAAGTTGCATGGGAGATAAGTCCAAGACTCCTAGCGGAATCGGTACGTGTCACTCGATCCAACGACGGAAATGTAGAGTTGGAGCACATCCATGGTTGGGATTGGTTCCAGAGCCAAAACCTGCACGGCAGATAAATCCAAAGTGCCCAGCGAAATGTGGTACATGGCGATTGATCTGACGGTTGACGACTAAAGGTGAAGTGGATCAACGGTGGGTGATGATTCCGGCACGTAAACTTGCGCGATGGTTAAAATGACGAAGCCCAGCGGAATTTGGTAGGTGTCACACGATCCGACGGCTCACAAATAAAGGTTGGTCGCATCTACGGCTGGGGGCAATTCCGAAGCATGAAGTTGCACGAAGGATAAGGTCAGAAAACTCAACGGAATCAAATATCTCTTTCCCGATCTAACGGTGGAGCGATGAGAAGCGATTGCATCGACGGTTGGAGATGTTTCCGGGGTGGAGACTTGCACGTTGTTTATGACCGGGATGCCTGGCGGAACGAGGTACGTGGCATGAGATCCAAAGGTTAAAAATTAAAGAGGAATCAGATCAATGGCTTTGAACGAATCCGGGGAATAGAAGTGCGCGACAAATAGGAATAGATGGTGGTTGCAGAAAATAAATGTTGTCCACGTGGAGAATTGTGGTAGGCTCCAGAGACAAAAGTGGCCTATAAAAACAAGGTTGACCTCTATCATTGTTATTTTATTAGCCTGGGACGAGTGAAAAGGACTGGACGATTTGTCAGCTTCCATTTGTCAGTATCGGGCACGCTCCGAGCACACGCCTTTACAGTCGACCAGGTAAAGCTTAAACCCTGTAAATCCACCGTCCAAATTACCATTTTAAATTAAGTAATGGACCAGGGGAAAGAAATTCAAGTGTCTGGTCACGTTGTAGACGACAGGGAAGAGTTTTTAGTTGACAGAGATAGGAGCGTGTGGGACCCCTTCCTATCCATAGGGAGCGTGTCGGTCCGTAAGGAGAAATTGTGGTGTTATAACTCACAAGGGAACGATGTATTAAATGTCTGCAAGTCTTTCCTGTATTAATTTGCTCTTGAGCAAACCCTCCCCTTCCCGGAATTTGCAGAGTGGTGTGCTGTAAACTATTGTCCCTCCTAGAGAATAATTATGAGTCAGTCTGCGTCCAGAATACTTTGTAAAATTGATGCCACAGTCATCAGAGAAAACCTCAGTTTGCCCAAAAATTACCCTGTTAATCGTGAGTCAGTAAATGAGTCTGCCCTTGCTGAATTTTTCAAGAATTGTGAAACTGAAAGTCGCTGTCAATTCCTGTCTACCCTTCTGAAGGAAGGTCAGTCCCTTAATAGTCTTGTTCTGCGTTGTCCGGTACACATGTTTAAGAATGAAGTCCAATTGGTAATTTCCCTGGTCTATCAAGTGTTAGGTCAGGATGATGATTGCCATGTGGGTGATGTCATCCTTGGGTTTTTATTAAGAATAAGTTCTTTGAGCTCAGATTCCCAGTCAGTCCCTGTGTTTAATTTAGACGAGTATCTCGCTGAAGCCATCCATCTTCAACTTGCTGAGTTTCCAAAAGTTCAGTTCTTTAGGTTTCAGACCTACTTGCTCAATATGTTGTTGTGCTCCAATGTCACCGAGTTGAAATTTTTAAGTACTCTATGCTCTTTTGATTTTCCCAAGCAAATCAGCATGTTTGAATTTGCTAATTTGATCATGGCGGAAATGTACAAAATGCTATTTGATGAGGAAATGCCCCGTGTCCTGGACGAGGTGAGATGTTTAATGCAGTCTTCACCCGAAGATAGGGTGGGGGACTGGTTCCTGTACAGAGATTACACAGTGTTAAGAATATATGGCTTTACTGGTCAGCCTTATAGGCTACCCTCCTTTTTGACCCCAAGGATTTTCGCACTCGAGTTCATGAGGTAGAGATTGCTGTCTGAGGAAGAGCACTTTGGTGCTTTCAAGAAGTCTTCAAACATTAAATTTCCACTTAAAGTCGGCTCTTTCATTTTTAAAAGTAAAGGTGCCTTAATATTCATAGAGAAGTTGTTAGATAATATGGATTTCCAAAGGGAATCAAAAGTGAATTATGATCCACATCGTGTTATATCCCTAAGGAAATAAGCCAACAAGAATAAGCCATTTGAGCACCAGTATGTTGAAAATTTGGCTGAAGCAGCCAATCTGTTACAGTTCAAGGAAGATCCACATATCTCACCCATTACAATATCAGAAAATACTAACATTTTAGTTAAGCGAAGTCTCTTTGAGACTGAAAGTATGGAAGTGGACGAAGATGGGTCCCATAAAAGGGCAAAGCTGCTTGAAGGTGGTGAAAGGGTAAATGAGGAAGCTTCTTATGGTTTTAAAAAGGTTGCCCTGATTCCCACGAAAACCATACAAGTAAATCAATTATCTTTTAAAAGTGTAGAGGGTGATGTAGACAGTTCAGAATCAAGCCCAGTATTTAAATTGAAGGAAGAGCTCAAAGCCAGCTATACAGAGAAGAGGAAATAGTCTCTAGAGGAGACAAGAAGTTTTCTCCCGAGAGTGAGAAGTTTGTACAGTTCAAAAACCTATCTAGTTTCTGCTAGGGATGCTGAGAGAAATACATTTAAGATGGCTATAGTAAACGACAAGAAGATGTCTGAAATGGAGATTTGGCTGGACAAAATCAGTACTCCAGATAAGATACAACTGCACAAACAAACCAGTGACATCATTTACTCAGACCTATTGCAAGCCATGGTAAGGATTAATAAATTGCAAGTTTTGATAGACAAATTAGAAGTTCAATTGAAGCATGAGAAGGTTGAGAATAAAGCAAATGTCATTCATATTAGAAAACTACAAACATACATTGTTAGTTCAGACAACACCCAAGCAGTCAAGCGGATGCTGGAGGAGAAAGATAATGCACTCCAGGTCTTAAAGAAAAAACTGAAGATCCCAGGTTCAGAGCACGTCCAATCAGCTGAATTGATGGCTTTGCAAGAGGAAAAGGATAAATTCCATCAAGAGATGATGGAGTATAAAGGAAAAGCTGTCGAGTTACAGGAGTAAAAGGACAGGTGGGAGGCTGAGCGGAATGAACTATTATCTCAAATTTCCTTAATGAAAAATGACCAAAGCGACGAGAAGGAAATTATGGAGGAGTTAATGAGTCAAACCCCCACTAATGAAGACTTGTCCATTGTAAACATCGACAAGCCATTGGATAATTTTTCAACAGACGATCTGTTGGTACCTATGTCCCAGGTGAGCTTGAAAGATGAAGCAATTAAAGAGTTGAAGGAAGAGAATGAAAAAATAAAGGCTGAATTAGCCAAAGTAAGTGAAAGCAAAAAACAGATATTGTAGGACAGGAATCAATTACAGAAAAAATTCAATGAGCTAAAAGACAAATGCATCAGGAAAGGCCTTCTTCAGGGGGGAAAACATATAATTTGGGATACCCTGTCTATAGAGATTACCAAGTTCCGGCACTATCTAAATTTTATTGATGATTTGAGTATACTGATAAATTTGGCTCACCAAAGATTAAAACTGGTAAATGAACATATGGAGAAAAGACCTCTTATTACAGCTCTGAATACACTGAATTTTCTGAATTCACTAACATATCAAAAGTTGCACGATATGGGCATAAAAGACAGAATATCAATAGTGCTCTGGGCAAAGAAATTCATCCACAAGCACCACTTAATGAAGATAGTCCAATGTAAGTCAGAAGAATTGCTTTTGCAGGTTAATAATTTCAAACAGGATTTCAAAGAGTTGTTCGAAGACGGATTGCCTTCCTTCTGGGACGAGGAGGGTTGAATGTTCTCACAGGAACATTATCATAACCTGCTTGTCCAGTGCCGCATGGACCACTCAAAATTTAATGATATGGAGAAAAGCCTGACAGGTAAAACCATTGTGGATATGTTAACAGAAGACTTCGAAATTCTACAGAAGTTCACAATTATCAGAGCCAGATTGCCCAAAAATTCTTATGAAGCATATATGGAGCTCGAAGTAGCGATTCGGGAAATGATGGAGTGTGACACCCCAAGTTCAGAGCAGTGGAAAGCTGTGGAGCGGTTCAGAAAGATGAAGTATATTCTTCATTCCTAGAGACAGGCGTTATGCACTGAGGAGCTGATGGGGCGAAGACGTGGAGCTGATGGGGCGAAGACATGGAACTGATGGGGAAAAGACATGGAGTTGATGGGGGGAAGACGTGGAGCTGATGGGCGAAAGTTTGTTATCAAGTTGATTTGTACTTTATGATCTATTAGGAGTGGAGTTGTAACAAACTTCCTAGGAGTTAAGGATTCAGTTACAAACTCTAAATTAAGCCGATCATTCTGTTATTGATCTTCTTGAGGGGAGCCTATTATTTTATGTATAAATTTGCATCTTTTTTAAGAGATGGGGGTTGGAACCCATCGGGTGGAAGAATTTTGCAGAACAGATCTATTTTTGAATAACAAAGTGAATGCATGAAAATTGGATCGGAGATTCATGTGTCGTTGATATTACAGTCTGTGTTTCTTTCTTTATGTGATTGTATTTCCCTTGTGTAACACTTCATTTTGTTTCTTCCTCGTATCTGGAATATAGCGTTAGATGATTGGAATTCATATGTTTATGCTCTATTCATCATTTCAGATATTATATGATTTTTTCTGCTAAAGTTGATATAGAATTCATCCTTGTTGATGCTCTGTATTAATGGGTTGTTTCCTCATATCTTCTGTTTCACTTAGATTAATTTGAATGACTGTGATGATGTGATTATCTTGCCTCTGATAAATCTTGTGTACATGTCTTTGTGATACATTTATATTGTATATGACTCCATGCCCAATGGTTATGTGATTGTTTCAGCCAAATACATAAATCTTTAAATGTTATTTTATATCTGGTCCTGTTAAATCTTTATCGAGAGATCCCTCTCTGGAAGAAAATACCAGTTTCTTTCTAAAGTGGTTTTGCTGTTACCTTGGAGTTTACCTTTTACAACCTGGGTACATTTTGAGTGCTAACAGGTAGCTCCATAAAGACTTGATCCCGTAATTCCAATAGGAAGGATTATCTAAGTTCCACAGATGTGTTGATCCCATAATTCCAATAGGAAGGATTGTCTGAGTTCCACAACTGTGTTGATCCCGTAATTTCGAAAGGTGTTGGGGCGCGAACCTTAACGATCATAAATTTTGGTAACTCTGCGGCTTTTGTGGAAGCTTTTAAGCGGAGTTGCGACACAAAATAGTCTTAGGGGTGTCGAGGTTGAGTCAAAGCCCTCTTTTTGTAATTGTCCATAAATTTCGGGTATAAGCCCATGATTTTGTAAGAGTGCACTTGTATAAATAGGCACTCATGTAAAGATGTCAAGGGTATCTAATGACATGAGGATCATGTGATGCGAAGTTGAGATCTAATTTTGGGTTTTAAGGTCAAGTCCCAGCTGTGTGCGTGGACGACCTTTGCAGCTGTGTGCGCAGAGGTTTTTTGTAAGAAAGGAACCGCAGCTGAGTGTGCAACTTAGAGATTGTAAGAAAGGAACTGCAGCTGAGTGCGCAGATCAGAACTGTTGTTTTGTAAAGAGTTGAATAAAAGAGCAGTTTTGTGGATGTAGCCCCTACACTGGGGGTGAACCATGTTAAATCTTGTGTTGTGGTTCTTTTGTGCTGATTCTGTTATGTTATTTTATGCATTGATAAGTAGATAAATGATAAAGTAAAATAACTGCTAAATATTAACTTCGCTGTGAATTCCTAGTTAAGGGTTAAGCAAGAAACTATTTGTGTATCTAACTGCGAAGCTATATAAGTGCATGTCGAAGCTCTGTTTTGTATAGATAATTGTTGTTAAGACTAAAGGTACAGTAATATCCCTCTTCTACTTGCAGAAACCTGGTTCTGCGGCACCCCATAGCTGTTTCGGGTGAGACTGCAACCTGTTCGCAGGTTGTTGCCGAAAGGGCCAACACTGTGGGTCTTTTTGTTGGTGCAAAGTTAAAGTTTAAACCCTGGGTCTACCCTACAGCCCAACGAATTGGTTCCATTTCCGGTTGAACTCAGTATCTGCTCAAGAGGGATCTACGTCGTACCTGGAGGGCTATGTTTTGAAGGCCCTCGGTAAAAGAAATCGGTGATTGGATTGAAGAGACTTATCTGAAATTTGCTGAGCAAGAAAATAAGGATCCTCGTCGTAGCTCAGATGAATTTTTACAAAGGTACATTTTTACTGGTATTCATTAAATTTTCTTTGGTAGTATCCACATAGAATTGCACCAGTGGTTATGCAGGTTGACAGAAAGAAATAACAACTTCAAGGAAGATCAGTTTCCTGATTGGACCCCCGCAAGAATTAACATCTTGAAAAGAGTGAACAATAAGATATCACGAGCTATTGATTTCTGGACAAAGCGAACCCTTGAAGCATTTGTGACGGAGTTTTCCATCGACACAAGTACCTCTTTTAGCAAGGCTGAGAGACATTTTTTCAAAGGTCCAAGGGGTAAGTACCTAAATTCGTTTAGTTTGCAAATTAAAATGCTCTTGGCTAAGAAAGGTTTATTGTTGATCGAATCAGATTGCTAGATTTATTTTTACTAACCTATGTTTGGAAGTGAAAGTAACTTCGACGAGCAAAGTGGTTTGCTACGAAGCGGTAAGAGATACAAGAGAAACCTAGAATCCTATACCCTAGGCCAAGATACCAGTTATTCCCCATTAAGTCCAGAAGACCCTGAAGTTGAAGAAACCCCTTCTGTTCGAAACCCTCCTACAACTCCGCAGCGAAGATTTGTTACCCCTGAGAATCCGTCGCAGTCTGAAAGTAACCCTAGCCCAAGTATTCTTGTTACAGGTCAGTATATCCCAGTAAGTTCTCCCCCCCCTAGATCCACTATGGCCCATATGGAAGATGATATCAAGCTCCCAGTGTTCAAAGGATCTGGATCAGAGGATCTAGAGCAGTTTTGGTTCTTATGCGAAGCTGTGTGGACTGCTAAGAACATTATGGATCAAGATATCAAAAGAGCGCAGCTGGTCACTTCTTTTAGAGACCGAGATTTGACCTGGTTCATGAAGTTCTCCAGCACTCAGAACCAGTGTATAACGGAGTTAAAATAAATTCAGCAGAGGCGGGGAGAATCGGTTTGGGACTTTGATCAGAGGTTCAAGGTTCTGTTGGATCAAGTAAGTTTCACTATTGGACCAGCGCAGCATAAAGAATGGTTCATAGCAGCATTATTACCCCATATCAGAACTCCACTCATGCAACAGAAGGCTGCTGATCAACAAGAGGCTTTGGAGATTTCCATGAAACTGGAGACAGCTCCTGCCGAAGATAATTCTGGCATAGCCCAAATACAAGCACAGTTAGCAGAAATGGATTTGGAGCTTCGCGACATGAAGAAGGGGAAATCTATTCGTGAAGAGGTTTGGTGTACACGATGTAGGACAGAAGGCGATGACAAGGAATAGTGTCCTACGCTAAGAAATTACCTGAATACGGGTGCACCAAACCCATTTAACCCTAATGTTCTATATTGTGAGATTTGTAGAACAACCGGCCAGCATCGGCCTGAAGACTGCTATCTGCTGCAAAGATATGTGCAAGTACCCAAGAATCCTTATTGCAAGTTATGTAAGTCAGTTGGACACAATGAAGAGGAGTGTCGTAGCTTTGACCTCATGAGAGAACGAACTTATGATGCTTATCGGGTACAAAACGATGGACAAGGCAATGATGGATATGGTTACCATGGTAGTATAGCAGGTCGAGGTACTTTTGGAGGTCGTGGTCATGGTGGTATGTCTGGAAGAGTTCGAGGACAGGTTGTGTGCTATAACTGCAATCAGGTAGGACATCTAGCTAGAGACTGTCAAAACCCAACTACGACATGTCGATATTGCAGAGCAGTAGATCATGTCATTGAACAATGCCCACAGCTGATCACCAAGATACAAGAAATAAATAGCGCTCCTACTCATAATATTCATATGATTAATGTAGAGCAAAGACCTGTCCCTGCCATTAATGTTGTTACAAGAAGTGGAGCTACGACACAAGTGTAGAATAAGGAGACACAGCCTGACGAGGCTTGGGTTCGTAAGACCCCGGAGAAAATTCCAACCTTCGATGTAGGAAGAGAAAAGGAAACATTTATGGAAGCCAAAAAATACTTTGCTGATCCAAGCACACCAGTAGCACCTGCGCAACGGCAGCAATAGCAGTTACAATCTAAAGAAGCTTCGACGGATAAAGTAAGTACACTGTCATCATTTTTGCAGAGTTGTATGAAGCCCTTAAGGAACCATAATGCTTTAAATGAGTTACAGAAATTTATTGCCTCTTGCGAACCTCAGCGAAGCTCTGGTAAAGAAAAAACTGTTAATAGAGTTAGAAGAACTAGAAGAGAAATGAGATTGCATGCTCAGATAGGAGAGTATCACTGACATCATTCTAGACTTGGGATCAGAAGTAAATGTCTTAACTAAGCAGACATGGGAACAAATGGGAAAACCTACCCTAGAGTGGTCCCTTATACAGTTGAGATTAGCCAATCAGCAGAAGATTGTGCGCCTAGGAAGATTCTCTAGTGTCCCAGTAGACATTGATGGAGTCAGTACCTTCGCAGATTTCGAGGTCATTGAGATAATTGATGATAGCAACCCATATCCAACATTACTAGGCATTGAATGGGAAATAGAGAACTCTGTAGTAATCAACCTTACGAACATGCAGATGACTTTTGAAGGGAAAGGCTTGAGAGTCATAGTACCCTTGGACCCTTCTCAAGGAGAAAGGTACACAAAGCCAGTTAGAGAGGGAGATTAGGATGTTTTGGATCATATCTACAACATCACAGCTAAGGAAGAAGACTATGTTAACCCCACTATCGAAGGTATAATGGATTGGCAGTGTGATAGTTCCTGCATGATTGATTCAGATGAAGGCTTAGAGAATTGGCATAATAGACTTTATGAACTCCATGGACATAGATGTGCAAGAATTACCAAGTCTCTCTGATGGCTTGGTTCATAGGTAAGAGTCTTGCCTACCTTTGATGGCTTGATAGACCCCGAAGATTTTATTTTGCAATTTTCAGAGCAGGTACCAGATTCACAGAAAATGGAGACTCTAGATTCAGTATTTAGAGCCACAACTGCTAGATGGTGGAATGGTCATAAAAAGTACATTCATAGTTGGGAAGCTTGTCAAAAGTCCCTTCGCCTAAGATTCATGAATCAACCTCAGGAGGTGCGAAGCAGATTTGATGGTAAGACTAGCCCTCAGGAACATTTGGAGCAATGCTACGAAGCATGGAAGCATGTACCTCGCGAAGAATGGGTACATAGGTTTGTGCACACTCTGGAACCTGTAGCAAAGAACTGGTATGCAGAGGTTGAGCTTCGCCATGGTATTGTAAGTTGGGATAGTCTTGTTGATAGTTTTGTGCTTACATTTTCTATTAAGGAGGTTTGTCCTGCTTTAGACGCAGCTATTAGGTTGATCCATACTAAGGTGTTTGATGATAAAGAAATCGCTGCGTACCAACCTGATTGGAAGGAACAAGAAGCTAATGCAGTAGAATGTTATAACCTCGCAATTAACGAGGATGATGACCTGCACAAAATTAACATTCCTAAGTCAGAAGGGCACTGTGAAGTACATGGACCAGCAGTCAAAGCACCTGAAGTAACTCAGCCCTTGAAGACAAGGCAAGTAAACATTGGCTCAGAAGAACAGCCCAAGTACGCTACCATTGGAGATTATTGGGATGAAGAAATGGTGAGCAAAGTGACCCAACTTCTCCATGAGTATGAGGATCTATTTTTGACGAAGTTCTCAGAAATAAAAGGAATCATTGAGGCGGTGGAAGACATTCTGTCGTGGTTTGAAGCTCGAAGCCATGTCGAAGATGGTATCAAGAAGTGTCGAATGTCCTTATTATGGTGCAGCCAGAGTTATTGCTTGTGCCGAAGAAGGAAAGATCTGTCGGAGCTTAAAATATGACCGTTGGAGGAAACCAAATTTGGCGGCGCCGGTACGTTACCTGTATTAAATGACTATATTAATGAGATCTTGGAAAATCTACCGCCGTTTGGACAAGATCTCTGTCAGATTTGGTGTCTTCAATGCACAGTTATGACAGATTTTGTTGATGGACTCTATAAGAAGACACCCACACCCGCAAATTTTACATTACACAGTTTCTTGAGTTTTACAATTGAGCCCATGACAACTGATCGCGAGCTTCAGGAATTAGTGAGAGAATTTGAATAGGGGGGTCTACAGAACCTTTTCAGCCACCCACTTGCGCCTGCACCCCACGAAGAGACTCCCCCAGCACCACCTCAACCAGTGCAGACACGATCTACCAGGAAGAAATTTAAACCAGAAGTACGCTCTAAGCGGAATGAAGACAGACACAAGCAATCAGGGCAAACACCGGAGGATCCCAAGATGAATCTTTCTGGTTCAGTAGAGATCCCACCTGAAGGGGATGAGAACATTGCACCGCAGCGTACACCATTTCTTCAGCCTGTTCGACCAGGAGTTCAACCACCTCGGCAGAACGCTAAGTTCATTTTATGCACCCCTTCGCTGCCACAGGGTGTGCAGTTGGTCGGAACCATGACAGAGAAAATAGATCGGCTTAAGTATGCAGACCACAATACGGATGATCGTGGGAAGTTTCAACAGTTCGCACCGGGAACATACTTGCACTTCATCAAATATCCGGAGACTGGAGCGACATTATTGAAAGTGAAACAATGGGCTGCTGGCTTGGATAAAGCTGGGTTGTTGAATATGCTCGATGTTCCCCACTTTGGTCGCAGCACACAGGTGACCATAGTGGTCAGGAAGCTCTTGGCATTAGTGCATGATGGGCACCTATGGATAGGAGACAAAAGAATTCCTATCAATGGTGAGCTCATTCATAGGATCACAGGCTTACCAAAGGAAGGGCCTGATCCGGGGATCAAATTTACTTCAAAACACGAAGATACGAAGCTAGCACAAAGCATGAAGGACCGCTTCGACCTGACGAAAGGGAAGTGAGGGTATCAAACCTCGACAATTCAGCACCAAAACATTTGCTTCGTAGCTGAGCTTTTAGCCTGCAAATTGATGAGAAAATGCAGACCACATGAAGTGTCTGCCCCTATTGTCTGTATTGCTGCGAACTGTGCCGAAGGCTACAGTTACAACTAGGTGGCATACATTGCGAAGGAATTCCTTGAACATGTCCGTAATGCACAGGAGAAAGGTAGACCCTTTCACTACTCATGGTTGATAGTCCTTATCGCACTGGTAGGATGGAAAGAACCTATCGAGGCGCAGTTTGTTGCTGTGCCTTCGAACATGCCTGGCGCAGCAAGGTACGCATCCCTTTGGGTGTTGCAGGACAAAGCATCCCAGTAGATGACAAACTATGTATTTTCCTTTTATATGATGAGTATCTCATATGAGATCGTAAAAACACCTCAGCTCAGTAATGAACAGTTCTCTCAGTATGCGGCAGTGGCAAACTTCAAGGCCGACATGCACAATGTCTTCATCTAGGCCTGCGCAGATGATAAACATGCATGCTGGAAATTTCCATATATGGTGACCTCAGAATACATCCTCGCAGTAGTTCAACAATGGCTGACTGAATGGATGAAGGACGTAGGGACAAAGACCAACATTCCAGTCCCTCCAGTTACCAATGTGGGCGCAGGCCCTAGTTAGACGCAGCAGCAAGACCCACCAGAGGACAGTATAGAACAAAGTGAGTCGCAGTAGAGTGAAGGTGACCAGGGTGGAGATAGTGGAGATGATGATGAAGAAGAAGAATCGATCAAGACAATATCAGACCCTAATCGCCCAGATAAGCGCAAGTCCCCAGAGGCAGAGGAAGTGACCAAACCTCAGTCCAGAAAGAAAGCGAAGGCGTCAAAGGGAAAAAATATTGTCGAAGAGCTCGTCGTGACGATGGAAGAGCTTGACCAGGATCTGATGAAGTCTACAGAAGTAATAACTAGCAAGTGGTCACAGTTTGCAGCCATGCATATTGATGCCCTCACCGGTGTATCGCAGTGAATCTCAGAGCTGAAGGAGTTAGCAGAAAAATCAGCGACTGACGCTGCAGCAAGCAGAGCCCCGGTAAGCGCGTAGCCAGATGCAAGGCAATGGCCAGCCAGGGATAACAGAGGACAAGTTCCAAGTGCAGCCCTCATATTAATTGAAGCAGCGTCTCGCTCAGAGATGAGCATGACAGTTGGAATAGATTACACTAAGGTGTCTATGACGGAGCTACATCTCTGTCAAATAGAAATCATGAAGGAGATCCAAGCACGAGACCACTACTCACAAATGCAGTTGGAAAATACCATGAAGCAGAGTGAGAGGCTCACAGCACAGTTTGACGAAGCAAAGCAGAGGAAGAAGGATGCAGAACGTAAGCAGGCTACACTAGTACGAGTATTGGATGAGGTGTGTCAAAGTCTTCCTGACTTCGACATACAAGCTGAGGAAGAACCAGAGCAAAGAATTGCTAAGCTGAAAGACTATGCACAACAGTCTCGCAGCGAGATTGAAAAGCTAAAAGTAGAACATGAGGCTCAAATTGCGGAGCTTCAACTTCGAATCACTCCGGAGAGCCCACCAGAGGTCAGGGTGCAGCGTCGCAGAGACATTCAGGCCTCAGCAATGAAGATCTCCGATCTTGTGGGCAGTGCAACAAAACTGCTAGAGGAAAGCGTCGACGCCTGGACAAAACTGCAGAAAAATCCAGAAGTAGAAGAGCTGCAAGAAACCATCAAGCAGCGACAGGGAGAGCTGGATACAGTGAAAGAAGAAATTAAGACTCTGCCTCCTATGCAGAAGATGCTCAAGGTAAAGCAAAGCAAGGAACTCCTGCAGAAAATTGAGTCATACAGAATGAAAGCAACACTACTGGAAAATTCTATGCAGTCCCTTGTCAACGAAGCCTTGGTGTTGAGTATTGCTACGGATAGCCAGCTCAAAGTTCTGAAAGAGTATGATACATTTGCATAGGAAAAGGCTAGCGAAGCATCAACAGTAGTGTTAGCACTCAGAATGTACCCAGGTTGTAAAAGGTACACCCCGAGGTAACAGCAAAACCACTTTAGGAAGAAATTGGTATTCTCTTCCAGAGAGGGATCTCTCAATACAAACTTTACAAAATCAGATGATAAAAATATTTAAAGATTTATTTGTTTGGCTGAAACAAATCACATATCCATTGGGCATGGAGTCATATACATATAAAATATCACAAAGATGTATACACAAGATTTATCAAAGGCAAGGTAATCACATAATTACAGTCATTTCATTAATCAAGGTGGAACAGAAGAGACGAAGAAACAACCCATCAATATAGAGCGTCTAAGACGAATTCCATATCAACTTTAGCAGAAAAAATCATATAATACCTGAAACGATGAATAGAGCATAAGCATATGAATTCTAATCATCAAACACTATGTCCCAGATATGAAGAAAAAACAGAATGGAGTGTTACACAAAGGAAAGACAATCACATAAAGAAGGAAAATACAGACTGCAACATCAATGACACATGAATCTTTGAAAAAATTCTCATGCATTCATATTTGGTATTCAAACAAAAATAGATATGTTCTCCACAAATCACTTCCTTCGATGGGTTCCAACCCCCATCTCATAAAAAGATACAAATTTATAGATAAAACAATAAGTCTACCCCCAGCAGATCAATAATAGAATGATCGGCGTGAATTAGAGTTTGTAACTGAATTCCTACACCACTAGGAAGTTGTTACAATTCCATTCCTAACAGATCACAAAGTCCTAATCAGCTGGCTAACAAAATTTCGGCCAACAGCTCCACATCCTTGTCCCGACAGCTCCATGTCTTTGCCCCAACAACTCCACGTCTTTGCCCCGTCAGCTCCACATCTTTGCCCCATCAGCTCCATGTCTTTGCCCCATCAGCTCTTCAGTACCTGACACCTGTTCCTAGGGGGGAAGAATATACTTTGTTTTCCCAAACCGCTCTACAAATTTCCACTGCTCCGAACTTGGGGTGTCACACTCCATCATCTCCCAAATTGCTACCTCGAGCTCCATATACGTTTCATAAGATCTCTTGGGTAATCTGGCTCTGATGATTGCAAACTTCTGCAGGATTTGGAAATCTTCCGCCAATAGGTCCACAATGGTTTGTCCCGACAGGCTCTTCTCCAAGTTATTAAATTTTGAGTGGTCCATGCGAGCCCGGACAAGCAGGTGATTATAATGTTCTTGTGAGAGCATCCGACCTTTTTCGTGCCAGAAGGACGGAAATCCATTATCGAACAGCTCTCTGAACTCTTGTTTAAACTTATTGACCAGCACAAGCAATTCCTCTGACTTGTCTTGGACAGTACTCATTAAATGGTGTTTGTTGATGATCTTCTTCGCTCACAGCACCATTGAGACTCTGTCCTTTATGCCCATGTCCTGCAGCTTCTAGTACGTCAGTGAATTCAGGAAATTTAATGTGTTCTGAGCTGTAATGAGGGGTCTTTTTGCCATGTGTTCATTTACCAGTTTCAGTCTTTGTTGAGCCGAATCTGTCAGTATACTCAAATCATCAATGAAATTCAGGTAATGCCGGAACTTAGTAATCTCTATAGTCAGGGTGTCCAAAGGATCTGTTTCGCCCCTTGGAGAGGGCCTTTCCCAATGCATTTTTCTTTTAGATCATCGAGCTTTTTCTGTAATTGATTCATTTCTTGCAAGATATGTTTCTTGATTTCCCCTATTTTGGTTAATTCGGCCTTTACCTTTTCATTCTCAGCTTTCAACTCTTTGATTGCCTCCTCCTTTAAACTCACCTGGGACATGGACACCAACAGATCATCAGCAGAAAAATTATCCAATGGCTTGTTATGTTTATAATGGACAGATCCTGGTCAGTGGGGGTTTGACTCATTAGCTCCTCCATGATTTCCTTCTCATCGTTTTGGTCTCTTTTCATCATGGAGATTTGGGATAGCAGCTCCTCCCGCTCGGCCTCCCACTTGTCCTTTTCCTCCTGCAATTCGACAGCTTTTCCTTTGTATTCCATCATCTCCTGATGGACTTTCTATTTTTCCTCTTGCAAAGCCATTAATTCAGCCGACTGGACGTGCTCGGAACCTGGGATCTTCAGCTTCTTTTTCAAGACCTGGAGTGCATTGTCTTTCTCCTCTAATAGCCTCTTGACTGCCTGTGTATTGTCTAAACTAGCAAGGTCTGTCTGCAGCTTCTTCATCTGAACAACATTTTCTTTATTTTCTACTTACTCATGTTTCAACTGGATTTCCAATTTATCTATCAAGACTTGCAATTTATTGATCTTCATCATGGCTTGCAGTAAATCGGAGTAGAGGATGTCGCTGGTCTGCTTGTGCAATTGAATCTTGTCCGGAGTGCTGATTCTGTCTAACCGAACTTCCATTTCAGACACCTTCTTGTCATTCACTATAGCCATTTTGAAGGTATTTTTCTTTGCATCTCTAGCAGAAACTAGAGATATTTTCGAGCTGTACAAGTTTCTCACCTTTGGGAGCAGATTTATCGTTTCCTCTAGGGACTGCTTTCTCTTTTCCATGTAGCTCGCTTTGAGTTCTTCTTTCGACTTAAACAAGGGATTGGACTCTGGACTGTCTACATTACCTTCTAATTCCTTAAAAGAGAACTGATTGATTTGCACGGTCTTCATGGGGACCAAGGCAACTTTTTTGAAGACATCAGACACTTCTTCATCTACGATCTCGCCTCCTTCGAGCAGCTTCGCCTTTTTATGGGACACCTCTTCGTCTACTTCCATACTCTCAGCATCGGGAAAACTCCTCTTAACCGCAACACTAACACCTTATGTAATTTGGGTTGCTGTGCAAGGCGTAGGACGTGTCTCTGCATCGGCCCTAGACTCGTCAATAAACTGTAGCAAATTAGCCATCTCAGCTAACCCCTCAACAGCTTGATGCTCAAATGGTTTATTCCTGTTTGCTTGTTTTCTCAGTGAGATCACTTGGTGGGGGTCGTAGTTCATATTTACATCTTTTATGAAATCCATATTCTCCATCAACCTCTCTACAAATGCCAGGGCACCTTTACCTTTAAAAATGAAAGGGCCGACTTTAAATGGAAATTTAATATTCAAAGACTTTCTGAAAGCACCAAAGTGCTCCTCCTTTGACGACAATCTCTGCCTCATGAACTCCAGAGAGAAAATCCTTGGGGTCAAGAAGGATGGTAGCCTATAAGGCTGACCAATAAAGCCGTATACTCTTAGCACTGTGTAACCTCTGTACAAGAACCAGTACCCCACCCGCTCTTCGGGTGATGGCTGCATTAGACATCTCATTTCATCCAGGACATGGCGCAGGTCTTCATCATATAACATCCTGTATATTTCGGACATGATCGAATTGGCAAATTCGACCATGTTGATTTGCTTGGGAAAATCAGAAGAAGATAGAGCACTTAAGAACTTTAATTCAGTGACATTGGAACACAATAACATGTTAAGCAAGTGTGTTTGAAATCTAAAAAACTAGACCTTGGGAAATTCAGTCAACTGGAGGTGGATCGCTTTGGCAAGGTACTCATCTAAATTAAGCACGGGGACTGACTGGGACTCGGGACTCAAAGAATTTATTTTTAGTAGGAAACCAAGAATAACATCACCTATATGACAATCGTCATCTAAACCTAACACTTGACAGACTAAAGACATTACCAGTTGCACCTCGGTTCTAAAAATGTGAAAGGGGTAAGGCGAGGAGAGGCCTTCAAGGGACTGGCCTTCCTTTAGGATACTTGACAGGAATCGAGAGTGACTTTCACTTTCACAATTTTTGAAAACCTCGGCAAGGACAGATTCATTTACAGACTCACGAATTACAGGGTAGCTCTCGGGAAGACTAAGGTTCTCTCGGATGACCACAGCATTGACTCTACATAGTATTTTGGACGCAGACCGACTAACAATAATTCTCTGAGAGGGAGAATAATTCACCGCGCACCATTCGGCAAATTCAGGGAAGTGGAGGGTTTGCTCCAGGGAGAAATGGTACAAAAAAGACTTGCATACATTCAGAACGTCATTGCCCTGCGAAAAATAAGACCACAATTTCTCTTTGCTGCTGGACACGCTCCCTGTGGACAGGAAGGGGTCGCAGACGCCTCTGTGTCTGTCTATAAAAAATTCTTCTCTGTCATCCGGGACCAGACCAGACATAGAAACCTCGCTCTGTTGGTCCATTTCTTAATTTATAATGATAATTGAGTGGAGGGGTTACAGGATTAAGGTCCTACCTAGCTTACTGTGGACGCGTGTGTTCGGAACGTGCCTGGTACTGACAACTGGAAGCTCCGAAATTGCCAGGTCCTTTTCTCCGGGTCCCGAGCAAATAAAATAATCATTGGAGAGGTCAACCCTGCCTTTATAGGACCACCCAACTTGCCACGTGACATCATTTATTTCCGCAACCACCACTTATCTCTAACTGCCGTGCACTTCTATTTTTCGGTCTCATCCCCGACCGTAGATCTATCCCGCTTTGAATTTTAGCCCTCGGATCGCTTGCCACTTATCTCTTTTCGCCAGGCGTCTTGGCAATAAACACCTTGCAAGTCTCCATCCCAGAATCGCTCATGACCGTAGATGTGACGTACCTTTACATGCGAGCCGTTGGATCATGTGACGCATAGCAAATTCCGCTGGGCTCCTTCACGTTAACCGTCATGCAGCTTAGATCCCCGTAATCAATCTCCACCATTGATGCGATGTGCCTTTTACCATGCGCCGTCGGATGATGTGCCATGTACCTGATTCCGCTGGGCACCTCGGATTTATCCACCGTGCTAGTTCATCTCCCGGAATCCTCGCCCGCCGTTGATCTATATGCTCTTTGGCTGTCAACCGTCCGATCAGTTGACACGTACCACATTCCGCTGGGCGATGTAGACTTATCGGGCGTGCAGGTTTCAACTCCGGAATCTTCCTCCGCCGTAGATTTGATTGCCCGGCATTTGTTAGCCGTCAGATCTGTCATCATCTACCTAATTCTGCTGGGAGTTTGGGACTTATCTCCCGTGCAACTCCACTCCCCGGAACTTATAACAACCGTTGATTAGATTTACGCTGATCTCCAACCATCCGATCGATCACCGGATGACAAATTCCGCTGGGCGATGCAGATTTATCGGCCATGCATGTTCTGGTTCCGAAACTGATCTCAGCCGTTGATCTGATCCGATTTTTCCCTTCCGCCGTCGGATCAAGAGGAGTATGCATAATTCCGCCAGATTCCATTTCTTTAACCAACTCGTGCTTTCCTGAGGCGGATGGGATGTGAGCCGTGGATCTGCCCACAACGACCTTATAATCATTGATCTACGCAGCTGGTTAAAGGCCGGAACTTGTCTTATCCTCCTCGCATGTTTTGAAGAGCGGATGAAATGTCATCCATTGATTTTCGTTCCTCTTTCATCATAGCCTACGATTCCATGGAAACTTAGCCGATCTTTTGACTATCACTCCACCTTTATACTATATCCTTTTAGCCAAAGTATTTAAACAACATTATCTTCTCTACATCATGGTCTTATTGCTCCCTTGTTTAAATACAGGTGTTAACAAGTAGCATTGCAGGAGTTGGTGGAGAACGAGCAAGCAGCCGACAATATCATGCGTGGCCTCAACAAGCAGTTCACCATCTTCGCCAACAAGATTCTCCCACCAGACAAGCAGCAGAGTGTCCCCGGACAGGACATTGGTGAGTCTTAGGGGCCTGTTGGGGCGCGAACCTTAACGGTCATAAATTTTGGTAACTCCGTGGTTTTTGTGGAAGCTTGTAAGCGGAGTTGCGACACAAAATAGTATTAGGGGTGTCAGGGTTGAGTCAAAGCCCTCTTTTTGTAATTGTCCATAAATTTCGGGTATAAGCCCATGATTTTGTAAGAGTGCACTTGTATAAATAGGCACTCATGTAAAGATGTCAAGGGTATCTAATGACATGAGGATCATGTGATGCAAAGTTGAGATCTAATTTTGGGTTTTAAGGTCAAGTCCCAGCTGTGTGCGTGAACAACCTCTGCAGTTGTGTGCGCAGAGGGCTTTTGTAAGAAAAGAACTGCAGCTGAGTGCACAGCTTAGAGATTGTAAGAAAGGAACTGCAGCTGAGTGCGCAGTTAGACTGGAAGGACGGATCTGCAGCTGAGTGCGCAGATCAGAATTGTTGTTTTGTAAAGAGTTGAATAAAAGAGTAGTTTTGTGGATGTAGCCCCTACACTAGGGGTGAACCACATTAAATCTTGTGTTGTGGTTCTTTTGTGCTGATTCTGTTATGTTCTTTTATGCATTGATAAGTAGATAAATGTTAAAGTAAGATAACTGCTAAATATTAACTTCGCTGTGAATTCCCAGTTAAGGGTTAAGCAAGAAATTGTTTGTTTATCTAACTGCGAAGCTATATAAGTGCATGTCAAAGCTCTGTTTTGTATAGATAATTGTTGTTAAGACTAAAGGTACAGTAATATCCCTCTTCTGCTTGCAGAAACCTAGTTCTGCGGCACCCCATAGCTGTTTCGGGTGAGATTGCAACCTGTTCACAGGTTGTTGCCGAAAGGGCCAACACTGTGGGTCTTTTTGTTGGTGTGAAGTTAAAGTATAAACCCCGGGTCTGCCCTACAGCCCAACAAAAGGAAGGATCGTTAGTAACTTTGTAAAGACCTAAATCCCATAATTCCTAAAGGAAGGATAATTGAATTGATCCCATAATTCCAATAGGAAGGATTGTCTGAGTTCCACAGATGTGTTGATCCCGTAATTCCGAAAGGAAGGATCGTTAGTAACTCTGTAAAGACATAAATCCCGTAATTCCGAAAGGAAGGATCGTTAGTAGCTCTGTAAAGACTTGATCCCATAATTCTGAAAGGAAGGATCGTTTGAGCTCCACATATGTGTTGATCCCATAATTCCGAAAGGAAGGATCGTTAGTAACTCCGTAAAGACCTAAATCTCGTAATTCCGACAAGATGGATCGTCTGAGTACCATAGACATGTTGATCCCGTAATTTCGAAAGGAAGGATCATGTTGATGTTTTGATGATGATGATGTTGATGTTTTGATGATGTTGATGTTTTGGTGATAATGATGTTTTGATGATGATGACATTTTCATGATGATGTTTCTGATCAAAAGATCAGAGTATGATGATGATGTTGTTGCTGATCGAAAGGCCAAAGTGCTGAAGATGATGTTGCTGATCGAAAGGCCAAAGTGCTAAAGATGATGTTGCTGATCGAAAGGTCAAAGTGCTGAAGATGATGTTACTGATCGAAAGGTCTAAGTGCTGAAGATGTTGCTGATCAAAAGGTCAAAGTGCTGAAGATGTTGCTGATCAAAAGGTCAAAGTGTTGAAGATGTTGCTAATCAAAAGGTCAAAAGATGCTGATGTTGATTAAAGAGTTGCTGTCATCGAATATTGAAGATGAATACTATATGATGTTGAAAAGCTTCCAATGATTTATAGATGTGTTACCCTGATGATGCTGATGATGTCCTCTATCTCTCTGCTACTATTGTTGTTGTTGATGTTGTTGTAGAATACCCTTCTCGTTAAGGAGGAGTGTTGAAATATTGTAACTTCGAAGAATATTCTATATGTATCTTTCGTGGTCCCCGATGGTCCTATCAGGAGAACCACTTGTATTATCTTGTACCCCGATGCTTCTAATTGGAAGAACTAATAAGAGTCATGAGGTTGTCTCCTCTAAATGTAAAGGTGGGTCATTAGCACCCCAGTGTGGTTAATTGAGCCTACATGTGTAACTCGAGCCTACATGATTAATTCAAGCCTACATGTCGAATGAGTTAATTGAAGTGAACAGATGAATATAAATAGAGGTGTAGCTCTCCTCATTTGGAACACACACTCTCACTTGTGTAGCGCGTTAGTGGAGAAGAGAAGTAGCTGGAGAAGGAGGAGGATCAGGCTTTGATCTCCTTGCTGGTTTTATCTTTTATCTTTTTGGGACATCTATATTGAGGAAGCTTTTGCTGGGTTTTTCCCTTTAGGGTTTTCCCAGGATAAATCTTTGTGTTCCTTTTGTATGGTTGTGCTTGTCTATCTTTCAGTGATCCTGTTTATATGCTTTTATTATGAAAATGAAATGAAATACTGATGTCTTAGCTAAGCATATGAAAATTCAACAGTATAAACTTTACAATTAACTAAAGCTTACTCTTTAGTTTAATATAAAAAAGATATGGAGTTGATACCTTAATCCTATGAGGCTTACCTTAGGGAATGGTACCCCTTCGGTAACTTTAAGCGTGGACTTTTTGGTGTTTTGTTTACAAAACAACCTGGAAAAGGATAGAAAATAAATTATATCTTGTATTGTTTTAAAACATTAGATTTAAGGATAATAAAAAAATAATATATAGCTTACCAGGCGGTTTCCTTATTGTTGAGAGTTGTTTTCTTACTCTCGTTAAGCCACGATATCTTTTGTATCTGCACATTAATAATAGGTTTATGCTAAAGTTGAAAGAGACTAAGTAAGACTAGAAGCCCTTCACCGTGCAGCTCTGATTTCAAACCAAACCATTTTTCATAGTGTTGCTAAAAGAATTTAAACTCCTAACAAGCAAGCATTAAAGTGGAAGTAACATGGGATTGATAAAACGATTCTAGGCAGTTAAGGATTTAACAACTATAAAACTCAGTAATAACATTGCTCTATTACTAATTAGTAATTACTAGATATCATGCAGTAATTTTTTTTTTTTTAATTTTACGGTTTTCTAGGTCTGTTAGAAGTGGTATCAGAACGAAGTTTCAACACTAGGCCTGACAGGCTCACTTGCTTACAGGGAAAAAAGTGTACTAACTTTATTTTTTTGTGTTAATTATTCCAGAAAAATAAAAACTTGTTTTGCAGAAAATGGAGAATGCAGAAGCCTCTGATGAGAATGGTTCTCAACACATTAATCCTGATAATTTGTACATAGATTTGAATGATCCTGAGTTATTACAGACTATCAGAGATTTGAATGATGAACTACAAACTGTGAGATAGGATAAGCAAAGAATTTTAGAATTAAATGAATATCTCTTGGACAAAGTGAACAAACAAGAGAAAGATAAAAGAGGTGTTATCAAAACTGAATTTGACACGTCCTATAAACCTAAAGGAAAAAGGTGAAAGTATTCTGATAGTCAGTCCTCCTTTGAAATTAGACCAAGGTCACATAAGGAAAGACAGAGATATGTAAGTGACAGCAGTGATAGTGACCAAAGACCTAGGAAGAATAAATACAAACCCTACCAAGAGATTTCTGGAGAATTCAAGAAAATAAAACCTCCTATGTTCGATGGGGGTGCAGAGAAAGAAGAGGAAGCAGAATCCTGGCTATTAGGCATGAAGAAATAATTCCAAATTTATAATTATTCTGACAGATTAAAGGCTATAATGGCTATTTACAACTTGACTGAGAAAGCCGACATATGGTGGCAAGACATTGAGAGGTTCAAGAATCTGAAGGAGAAGTACTTGACCTGGAGGGTCTTTAAGAAGTACTTCAAGAGAAGGTTTATGTCTGAACAATACTATGAGGATGGAGCCAAGGATTTTTATGACTTAAAACTCGGGTCCATGTCTATGAAGGAACTGAGCAACAAGTTCTTAAGTCTATTGAGGTATGTACCATACATAATAGATGAAAAGCCAAAAATTCATCTATTCCTAAGGTGTTTACCTACTAGTTTCAAGGATCGGATTAAGTTTGACAATCCAAAAACCTTGGAGGAAGCTATGAGGAAGGCAAAATTCTGTTATGAACAAGGCAAGAAAAGAGCAAGTCTACCAAGTTGGAAAAACAAAAAGACCATTCAATTTGATCAAAGAAGAAAAGGATTCAAATCAAACAAGAGTTTTGGTTGTAAGGCCTGAAAATTTTCCAAAAATAACTACCAGAAGACTAATTTTAAGAATAAGATACCTCAGAATACTGCAGCATCAAAGGGCAGGGATTTTTCTAACAATTTTGTTAGAAACACTGAACAACGGGAACCTGTCAAATGTTGGGAATGTCAAGGACCACTCTATGCCAAATATCGTCCAAACCATAAGGGAAACACTAGCAATATACACATTGTACAGGAAGCAGAAACAATTGGGGATGTAGCCAATGAAATGCACAGAATCAATGCAGCACTGGAAAACCGACAGGCAGACCACCAGACTTCTATGGTAGAAGTGCAAGGTATGATCCAAAATTCCTCTGTTTTCATCTTAATTGATCAAGGAGCTAGTCTTAGTTATATATTTCCTAGCATAGTGGAAAAGTGTAAATTACCTTTAAAAAAATTTGATAAATCATGGCTAGTCCAGCTAGCCACATGAAGTAAATGGAAGGTAGTAAACTAAGTTGAAAGTTGTGATTTGATGATGGATCAGTTTGAAATTCAAGTAACATTAAATGTATTACCTTTTGGATCTTACGATATTTTCATAGGAATGGATTGGCTTGAGAAACACTAGGTAATTTTAAATTGCTTTCACAAGACTTTCACTTGTTTAAATAAGGAAGGAGAAAGAACTACTATTGTAGGAATTCCCAGAAAAGTATATGTTAGACAGTTTTTAGCCTTACAGATGAAAAAGGCTGTAAGGAAAGGCTGTAAATTTTTTGCTGTGCATGTTATAAATAATGAACAAGATAATAATAAGAATAATCTAGGACTCGAAGATATCCTGATCGTGTAGGATTTTGTGGATGTATTCCCGGAAGAAATTCCAGGATTGCCTCCTAAACGAGATCTAGATTTTACAATTGAACTAGTACCCGGAGCGGTACCTAACTCAAAATCTCCCTACTAAATGAACATTTTAGAATTGAATGAGCTTAAATTACAATTACAAGAGTTAATAGATAAACATTATATAAGACCAAGTGTATCCCCCTAGGGAGCATCGATCCTTTTTGTTAAAAAGAATGATGGTACTCTATGGTTATGCATAAACTACTGTCAACTTAATAAAATGACGATTAAAACCAGATATTCTCTGCCTCGCATTGACGATCTATTCGATCAGATACGTGGATCAACGATATTCTCTAAAATCAACTTAAGGTCCGGTTATCACCAAGTTAGAATTAAAGATGAAGACATTTTTAAAACTGCTTTTAGGACGAGGTACAGACACTATGAATTCCTAGTTATGCCCTTCGGGCTAACAAATGCACCGACAACCTTTATGTGTCTAATGAATAATGTCCTAAGTAAGTATTTAGATAGATTTGTAGTCGTATTTATAGATGACATACTAATTTATTCGAAGACTAAAGAAGAGCATGATGAACACTTAAAAATAATTCTGCAAGTTTTAAGAGAACATCACTTATATGCTAAATTCTGGTAAATGTGACTTTTACAAGGATAAAATACAATATTTGGGACATGTAATAGCTGAAGAGGGGATATCAGTGGACCCAAATAAAATAAAATCTATTAGTGATTGGCCTGTCCCTAAGGACGTAACTGATGTATGATCCTTCATCAGAATAACATGATACTATAGAAAATTTATTAAAGGGTTTTCAAGAATTACAAACCCTATAACTTCATTACAGAAGAAGGGTAAGAAATTCATTTGGGTTCAGAAGTGCGAAGATAATTTTAATAAACTAAAAACATTATTAACTACGACACCCATACTGAAAATAGTAGACCCAGACAAAGACTTTGTCGTATGCATGGATGCATGCAACGAAGGCTTGGGCAGGGTGCTGACTCAGGAAGGTCATGCAATTGCGTATGAATCAAGAAAATTAAAAATTCATGAAAAGAACTATGCAACTTATGATTTGGAGTTGGCTGCAATAATTCATGCTTTAAAAATGTGGCGTTGCCACTTAATAGGTATAAGATTCCTGCTAATGTTGGATAACATAAGTCTAAAGTATATGTTTGATCAGCAAAATCTAAATGCAAGACAAGCTAGATGGCTAGATTTTATTAGCGAATACAATTTTGAGATTAAGCATATTAAAGGGAAGGAAAACGAGGTGGCTGTTTCTTTGAGCAGAAATGTTGTAATGAGTTTTGTGGCCGCCATTAGCAACTATAAAATTGATTTGGGATAAATTGAAGTAAGGGATAAGGCGGGACCCAAAGTATCAGAAATTAACAAAAAAGATAAATCAAAATACACCAAAAAAAGTAATTACAGGTTACAGTTTTAATGAACAAGGCTTAATAATGTTTAAAAACATACTGTATGTACCACATATATCTGAAGTTAAGCTACTCATTTTAAATGAAATTCATAAAAGTCCTTATTCAGGACACCCAGGATACCAGAAAATGATAACTATGTTAAGAAAAGAATACTTTTGTCCTAACATGAAAAATGAAGTTGTTGAGTTCTTAGCTAGGTGTATTGAGTGTCAGTAGGTTAAGGCTGAACATCAACACCCAGCAGGCCTGCTACAACCATTACCAATACCAAATTGGAAGTGGAAAGTCATCAGTTTGGACTTTGTAACCAGTTTACCTAAGAACCAGAAACATTATGACTCCATAATGGTAGTTGTAAATAAGTAAGTAAAGCGCCACACTTCATTCCTGTTAAAACAACTCATTCAGGTGCTACTATCGCTGATATTTTTATGAAATAAATCTTTCTTCTTCATGGAAATCCAAAGGTAATTATTTCTGACCGAGATCCTAAATTTACAGGCAATTTCTGGAAAACTTTATTCAAGGGATTAGACACTAAACTAAATTTCAGTACTTATTATCATCCGCAAACGGATGGACAAACATAAAGAGTCAATCAAGTACTAGAAGATATACTGCGAATGTATGTTAGTGATTATCCTAAGAAGTGGGAAGATTATTTGCATTTAGTTGAATTCGCTTACAATAACCATTATTGGACTTCAACAAAGCTTAGTCCTTTTGAAATTCTATATGGTAGAAAGTGTAACACTCCAATTACATGGAGTAATCTAGTAGATCGATTGATGTTAGGACCTGACATGTTAAAAGCATTGGTACTAACAGTGAAATAGGTACAAGGAAATTTGAAAACTGCTCAAGACAGGACAAAGAGCCATGCCGACCTTAAAAGAGCACCAAAGGAGTTCCAAGTCAGTGAGCATGTGTTTGTTAAGGTTAAACCAAGAAAAATATCTTTTAAATTATGGAGCTATCCTAAATTAGCACCCAGGTATTGTGGACCATTCAAGATTTTGGCAAGAGTGGGTCTGATGGCTTATCGATTAGCGTTACCACCTAATCTTAAAATACATAATGTTTTTCACATATCTATTTTGAAGAAATATATACATGATGCTACTCATGTGGTTGAATGGAATTTGATTCAGGTAGAACCAAAATAAGATTTTTCGGTGGAACCGGATTGTATTCCTAATAGGAGGGAATTTTTCTCAAGAATCGCACTATTGGACAAGTAAAGGTGCAGTGGAAACACCTCGGTCCAGATGAATTGATTTGGGAACTGGAGAGCAATATGCAGGTGGCATATCCATCTTCATTCAGAGAAGCCTCAAAAAAACTTAAGCAACATCGAGGACGATGTCGCGCTTAAGGGGGGTGGTTGGTAACATACCAAAAAAAAACCAGGAAAAATAAATAT
The DNA here is from genome assembly GCA_001517045.1 of Pseudotsuga menziesii. Taxonomy (NCBI): domain Eukaryota; kingdom Viridiplantae; phylum Streptophyta; class Pinopsida; order Pinales; family Pinaceae; genus Pseudotsuga; species Pseudotsuga menziesii. The sequence goes on along the minus strand of LPNX011160446.1, from coordinate 479,825 downwards.
TTAATATTTATTTCAGCAAGACATTATGTTAAATTTTATTATGACCAAGTGGTCAAAGATGACTGTAATTGAAGAATTAATTATTTTATTAATTAATAAATGGAGACACCTATTCAAGGGAGACTGTTAAATGAGAGCCGACTACCACTAGGAGGAAGGAGCAACTGTAAAATGATGACTGGCAAATGGCAGCACCAACATTCACTTTCTAGTTGTTGCAGGAGCATAATCCCCCAAAAAATGGTCATGTTCCCTGAGAGGGGGGAAACTGAGCTGGGTGGCTCATTAATTCCAATTGACCCTAAGACCTAGGAAATATTATATAAACCATCAAATTGAGCAGGAGGCTCACCATTCATTCTGATTTGGGAGAGAATGACTTTGTGATTGCTGCAAACTAAAAAGTCAGGCACACAAAGAATTTGATGAAGGGATAGCTAAAGTGAATTGCTGAGTTGAGTTGCAGAAGTGTGCTGTGTAGCAGAGATCTTCGTCCTAGTGGTGCAGGGAGCAAGCTTGGGGGTCCTAAGCATGTGATTGGCTACTTTAGGAAAATGTTGGGTGGAACAATCTCCCTTGGGTTTTGGTTCCATTCATCTAAAAACACTTCCAGGTTCCAACTCTAATCTGTTTATGTTGTTCTTTAGTTATGATATGTAAGCTATTTCGAATGATGTATAGTCTATGAAGTTAGTATTGAAAAAAGACTGATTGACTTATAAATGAAAAGAAATTATCCCTTGTATTTTTCCTTTCACCAAGGTGATGTACTCTAGTATAGGGGATATAGATTTAAGTATGATTGGAAATTCTAGAATGATCTTATGAGATTGCTTTTCCTTTGTTCCAAAAGTATTTAGGTAACTGTTTAAGTTACTGTAACTTAATGATTAGTTCAGATGTATATTAACTGCTGATTCATTTTACCTACTTTTCAATAATAGTAGTCTACCTATTACTTCCCTTAAAATATAGCAGTTTAATGGTGCTTGGGCCAAATCCAAATTCATTTTCAATTGTTATGTTTAAAAAAAAACAATCTATTGGCCTGAATCTGAGAATCAATAAATAACTAGAGCGTTGTTTCAACTATATTAATACTAAAATAAATTATTAAATGAAAAACACCATGTTGAAGCGATCAACAGATTTTAGCTCTGTTTCCAGGATTCCAATAATTCTGGTGTTGTTTGTCTTAATAAGAAGACTTTAGATAATATCTTAAACAAATTCTAAAACTAAAGATTAAGCAGTAATAAACTACATAGAATTATATTTTGTATTCTATATACTACTAAATTATAATTTATTACACACAGTAACCAGATTTAAAACATTAAAAGTGAAACCCTCTTAAAAATTTACTCCAGTAATATCATTTAGTCTACTAAATAAGATAAATGCTTCATGGAATTTTCTTCCAACAAAACACTTAAAGAATAAAGAAACCATAAGATTTTGATTTATGAATCCTAAGAAATATTAACTTATCTAATATTTTAGGATGACAGTCGAGCTCCTTGAACTAGAGTTATGGCTCATCCTTTAAATCCTTTTTCTTTTAAAATTACAGAAACCCCACGGCTAAATTCATTGAGTAAAATTTTAGTTAATATCTTTTTATTTAGTACATCAAGGCTGTATGGCCAGATTTGTATTACACTCTATAAAAGAATTACAGATTCATTTAAACGAAGTCTAGGTCAAACAAACGGCAATCAACTTGTTTATACCATCGCTATTATTATTTACAGTTAACCCACGCAAATTTATTTAAAGATATTTTATAAAATAAACAGTGTTTAATTTTTGGTTTTTAAATACAAATCACAGAGTTTTGTTAGCAATTTCAAGGTTTTAAAACAACAAAGTTTTAATGACCTCATGGCCCACACCATCATAGGAGTTTTCTTAAAAAGTATAATTGGCCGAACATCTTTTTAACCAAAATTTTCCTTCCCATTACAGGAAGAATATAATTTTTAGATCGATATCGAAACCCTTACAAGTCTACTGTAAAAAGAAACAAGTTTTAAAAACACCATCTCTTTAAAGATACTGTTTACATCGCAAAATAAACCCCATCAATCACAAAATACTTTTAACAGAAACCTTACGGTCGTATTTCCAACCTTTCCTCAAAGGGTTCAACATTACGAAATAGTTTTCTAGGGTTCGTAAACCAACTTTACAGTTTCCGTAAGTTAGTGCCCTCCCATAAATTTTAACAAGTAATGTTTATAAGAAAAGGAATCAAGCAAATATCTTTATCCAGTCGCCTTACAACCGGTTAGTTAACCACGACGGTTTTTGTTTATTAAAATTTACAGTAAACTGGTTTTTCATACCAAAGCAGTTTGAATAGACTACGGCCGCTTTGTTTTTACAAGCCTCTCAGTGAGGGTTAGACTTACAAGTAGAAGTTTTTAATTTGAAACTAGAGCCACGCAGAGAAGCGAAGGAGGTCTTACTGGTTAAGAATCTGACAACAGGCATTCTTCCATTTCGCTCCAAGCTTAAATCTACACATTTAAACTGGGAGTTAAACAAAAAAAAATGAAAGAGAGAAGAATTTGAATGAATCTAGCATAAGAAGGTTTTATCATCAATAGGACAATACCTTACCAACTTTTCTACTTGAAGAATCAATTATTTGGTCCACAGTAAGAGAAGGGCTACAACTTCTCTCAGTAATCATTCAAAATTGGGTTTTTACCATCTCTGTCGAGTTTCACAAAAATGATTCACAGATTTGTTGTTGGTGCTGGAGATGGAGGGTGAAATGACCTTAGGTTCCAAACAAAATCCTTGCTTAGGCACAACTGCCAAGAGCATTAAAATGATTAGAGTTGTTCACTTCTTTACCCGTACTTTCTAGCTGGATAATAAATAAAATCGTATGGTTGTTTTGATTACTTGTCCTATCTTATCCAGGTCATATTTTTTGGTATTAAATATTGGCTGACAATCTTGCTTTGCTTCGTAAAACCCATTAGGTAAGTATAAACTTTACAATTAACTAAAGCTTACTCTTTAGTTTAATATAAAAAATATATGGAGTTGATACCTTAATCCTATGAGGCTTGCCTTAGGGAATGGTACCCCTTCGGTAACTTTAAGCGTGCACTTTTTGGTGTTTTATTTACAAAACAACCTAGAAAAGGATATAAAATAAATTATATCTTGTATTGTTTTAAAACATTAGATTTAAGGATAATAAAAAAAATAATATATAGCTTACCAAGCAGTTACTTCCTTGTTGTTGAGAGCTGTTTTCTTACTCTCGTTAAGCCGCAATATCTTTTGTATCTGCACATAAATAATAGGTTTATGCTTTAGTCGAAAGAGACTAAGTAAGACCAGAAGGCCCCCACTGTGCAGCTCCAGTTTTGAACCAAACCATTTTTCACGGTGTTGCTAAAAGAATTGAAACTCCTAACAAGCAAGCATTAAAGTGGAAGTAACATGGGATTGATAAAATGATTCTAAGCAATTAAGGATTTAACAACTATAAAACTCAGTAATAACATTGCTCTATTACTGATTAGTAATTACTAGATACCATGTAGTAAATAATTTTTATTTTATTTTACGGTTTTCTAGGTCTGTTACAAGTTTTCAGTTCAAGTAGCTTTAGTGTGGTTTAGAGAAAGTATGGTTGAGTTAATATGTATATTGAAGTAATATTTAAAGGCTTAGGGTATATTCCTTTAGCTACTATAATAGAAGTGATCAACTGAGCTCACTAGAATAGAAGTCTCTATGCTAGACTATAAAATAAGTTTAAACTTCCCTTGAAATAAATCATTGATTGAACCATGGCCTGTGGCAGTAGGACCTGAAACCCATCTCCTATGCGCACCCTATATTGGATTTATCAAAGTAACATGTCTTCTTGTCTTTTCAATAGAATAATAGAGAATTGATCTAATGTTACAGAGATAGTATCAATTGTTCCAGCTTCAAAGAATAGAGAAAGCTCCTAAGTGACTCCATTATTATGTGTACTTCTTTTTATGAAATAGAAAAGTGTATCTTTTTTAGTTGTTTAGTGTACTTTAAGTCAGGATATATAGGATCTATAATGTATATGAAGTGTTGGAGCTAGTCTATCTAATGTATATATTGTGTAGGTTATTAAAAGTACAAGGATAGATTATTTCTACAAGCAGATACTAATAGTAAAGGAATCACTACTAACATATCCTATCTCCTCCTATACTACATAATTGATTCCCTTTAATCACCATACCTATGGTATTTACTTACCGTGCACTAAATACCTTTTCACTCCTAGAATAAGATAGGAAGTACAATAAGTAGTAAGAATAGGAAGTCTCTTTATGCAGACATAGATGGAATGGAAGATAAAGAAGATTGTCTCTAAAGTAAAGCAAAGTCGGAACAACCTTATCTCTTTTATTGTTAGATATAGAAATTAGGGACCCTTTGTTCAAGTAAGTAGGAATTAGTATGGAATTAGATATAGTAATTAGGAACTTGGAAAGAAGATTCAAGCGAGGAAAATATAAATGGTATATATATTTGTAAATGCAAAGTTTGTCTTAGGAGTTGGATATGCAATATAAACATATTTGTCATGACATATCATAGTAAAAGTATTAATGAAAAACGTAGAAATTAATGATTAATATTATGGGATACATTGAGGTAAATGGTAATCAGGTATTGCTTAAACATGGATACCAAAGGGGTTCATAACTAATGTGGTAGATATACCAGGCATATATATCCTTTGATGTGAATAACAAGTATAATAACAAGTAGAGTTGAGTAGACTTATTCAGATGAATGTCAGGTAGAGGGTTGAGATAAATGCCAGAAGACGGGGGTATTCATAGAGAGGGTTGATATGTATGGCAAAAGATTGGTATTCATAAAGATATGAGCCTTAGGTAAATGATAATAAAGCTGCTAATTATATTTACTACATGAATTTTTTACTTATTTAGTAGTTTGATAAGTTATGAGCCCACATAAAGAACGTAATTTGACAAACGTCGCATCTCGCTACTTGGTGAAATATATTAAATTGTATGCAAGCATCTCGCTACTTGGTGTGATGAAGTGATGATTCTAAAAGACTTAAATATGTACTCGAAAAAATTAAATATGTACTTCAAAGTTCTAGGATTTAGGGTTTCAAGTGTCATGGCATCTTTTATTAGGGTTTCTTGAACTTCATGGCATATTGCAGTTGCCCAATTTTTTTTATTATGTTTGTTAAATAGACATGCAAATCCATCTTCACATGATGTACTCGAGTCCCTGCATGAGTATGTGTGTGTTAAAGAGAGAATATAGGTGTACTTGCATGCATATTAGTTTCTTGTGTATGTTGGCTGGGGATATCAACACGCTACCAGTACCAGGAATTGGCTTTGTAGGTAGGAACAACAGACCACTTTTTAGGACAAGCCAACTATAGATCCCTCCACACATTTTTTCATTCAAAGAAAATATATTTTCTACTCATAGAGAAAATGATGCCTTGCAGTTCCATATGGACAAGAGAGAGAAGTTACAGTGTCCCTTCTATAGCTTAAGGACTGCTTATGCTGGTAATTCTATTCTATATAGGAGATGGAGAGAATAAGAAGCTGACTCAAAAGCTGCTTGAGTGAAACTGGCCACATCTGTGTATTTCATACTTTCTTGTTTCATACCCATGGATAGTCCAACATTAGTTTTTATGATCATATCATGGTAATTCATCTTACCTTCCGTCTCCTATATAGAATAGGAAGTGTCTGGATCATAATCTTCCTAAAAAAGAGTGGTTCATCTTAATTTCACTTGCTTGTGACTAAAATCTATATAGTTATATTTATTAACCACTTGGTGTTTGTAGGTGGATACTCCACCTTTACTTGAACTAGGAAATCCAAACCATCTTCCAGATCGTCTCATGCAAAACATTCCATGGAGCACGAACATCTCTGCATCCTATAAGGTACATCCTACCCACTCTTGGACCATAGAGATGCTCAACAAAAAAATTTGAAAATTTTCCTTCCACTTTCAATTGTGCAACAACTTTCAAGGATAACTTTTCCTTCTCTGGTCCTTTTGAAGGAGGTGATTCCCTAACATCCTCATGTATGAAAGAAGTGTTCAAGGCCTGCACCCAATCAACTCCTAAAAATTCCTCAATAACTATAACCTCTACATCTATGAATCTCTTGAGAAAATGCAGAAGTAATCAAATGATTTGCATTAATCATCGAGAAAATATTGGCTACAATAAGGCTAAACTCGATCAAGTTAATTGGCGAAAAATGCCTATTAAGTGGCACACAGAGAAAGTACTATCCCAAGTAGATATGTTCAAGTTGTTACTATAAAGTAACTTTCTCACAAAGCCTGTAAAGATTAGGATTTTAATTGCTCAAACATTACTTGAAAATTTTAGAATTAGCTAAATCGAATACTTGATTTAGTTGTATGTTTAACACTGAATTTTATGTTCTTGCAGAGGGAAAAATAGAATGACAAAATTTGGTTGTAAGTTGTAATTAGTAGTTGTATCACATCATTAGTACATAATAAGAAACCCTTTCATTCATCACTCAAGTATGGGTTTTTTGTTGAAGTTATGAATAAAATCAAAATATGGCAACAAAAATAGCCTAAGTTATTGATTTTGAACTACATAGCTATATATAATGTTGATCTCATCTTGTTGCAATCATAAAATTTGTGAAAAGCATGATGTATGAGACACACTTCATGTAATCACACTATATGTAGCAGCTACACCTATGTACTTTCCCTAAAGGTTCCATGTAAAGGCTCAACAACCATACACTTAAGGCTATATTCATATCGCATTGTTAGTGAAGCAATTAGCTACTAATATAATGTTTTCTAACATATAAAAATGTGCGGTGTCATAAAAACAAAGAAACCAAATCCCAACTAGAGAGTTGGTTGGCCAAATAGACAAATGTTGGTTGAGTGTGGACATTTCATAGAAGAGCTTACTAGTCGTATACAACTTGCATTCTTTTAATAAGTATAGTGTGTGTAACAACATCAGGACATATGTTTGTGTTGGACATTTCATAGAATAAATTACTATCCTAGTGCAATTTTCCTTCCTTAAACCATCAATAAGCACATTGTATGTGACAACATCTGGGTATATGTTTATGTTTGACATTTCATAGAAGAGCCTTTTTGCATTGTCGAAATTTCCTTCTTTGCAAAGTCCATCTATAAGTACAATGTATGTGACAACATTAGGGCTAACAACTGTTAAAGTTAGTGTAGATACGAGACCCATTCTCAGGTAGGATGGTACCCTAGTCATTTAACTAGGGTGGAGTAAGACCCTAGAAGGTACCCTAGGTCCCCTAGTAGTCTCATGGGATTCTTGTTTTGGGACCAATTAGGTTGATGCATGTAGGGTTCTTGGTCACGTGTGTCCATTCTCTGTTGATCCAGGACAGTGTGCCCCTTCTCTGCTGGATTTTGGTTGTCATGTCCCTTTCTCTGCTAAACTATGACTGCTATAGCTTGACCATGGTGTCCTATCCTAGCTGAGCTATGACTGTGTCAAACCTTATATGATAAGTCAATGGCGGTGTTAAGTTTGCAAGAGGGAGCTATGACTTTTAGGGTGACTTTTTGTGGTTTGGGTTGAGTATAGTTGATTCTATCCTCATGAGCTCTTCTCACTTGGTGACTAGGATTTTTTACTGTATGTATCTAACATAATCCCATAACACTTTAACCTTCTCTCTCTCAAATTATGACTTATGATAGCTTTTCCTTATAGTGACAAGAGCCTAAACAATATTTTTGAGTATAACGCAGATTCAAACCAAATATTTTTAGAACTTGTTCTTTTATTACCATGTCTTAGTTTCATTGTAATTTTGTTATTATTTATGTTCTATACATTGGAAATGTTAATCCATCTCAAGGATAAACTTTAACGCTTTGACCAACAAATTTGTGTCATGTCCCCATCCCAATGAGACTACTAGTTAGCAATGCTTCACCCACCTACTAGTTCCCTGGGTTGGGGAGGAGGCATTAAATATTGCAATAAGGGAGATATGGGACCCGAGAGAACATTAATTTGTCATTTACACATTAAATTGGGTCATACAAATAATAAATATGGAGAAAATAAAGTGGCATTGCTTCATGAGGACATTTGGAGGTTCATGGAGACCTTGGGTGGCTAGATTCTTCCTCGCACATGTTATGACTCAACCCCAAATTCAAAATTATGAGTAATGGAAAATCCTTGGAGGGTGAAGAGGTGTCAAGTAACATATCATGAGCCCAAGGATTCAAATAGGTGAAGAGGAGTAACTCCCTATGGAAGAGGAAGAGGCTAGGAAGAAACTAGGTGCCACTCAGAGAGAGATTCCCTGCGTTTTATGACAACAATGATGGAATATTCTATGACAAGTTAGACCTGATTACAGACCTATGACAATCTGACATGTCAGATTTAAAAAAATCCTCCAAGAGGGAACATTTGGTGTTTTGGTGGCAACAATTCAAATTTGGAGGAAGATGAAGAGTTGAGGAGAAGGACACATGCCATGGAGGTTACTAAACATCAAGGATGAGTTAGAGGAAGCCTATGAGAGTGAATTCGACCTTGTAGGAACTTAGAATGGTTATAAAAATATTTCAAGAGGATTGTGAATGACTTTTTATCATTTGATAATTTTCCTTTGGCATTTTGGACAACACTAGCTTGTCCATTGCACATTGAGTGCTCACTTACCCTGCTAGTGAGCCAATTTTGAGAGACTGATATTCTCTCCAAGTTTGTTGTGGGAATGGCCACCCTGACCACTCATTTGGATATTAATGGAGTGTTTTTACTGTATAGAGGAGGATTTTACTATTCATGACCCATCTCTTCTCCCATTCTCTCAATCCCCACTTCAATATTTCCATATTTCTCTATGATGGCGCACTTGTATGAATGGTGGTTGCACCCCATTGAGTCCAGTTGATGCCAAAGCATGGGTGAATGATTTATGGCTCTATAATATGTCTCAAATCCTCTTTTTAAGTCAAAATAAATAGAAATACATATGCAAATGTCCACATTTCCAAGCTTTGTTGTGACTAGTTTCCATGTGTTGATTTCCCATTTCAATGGAGTTGTATATCTGATGTATGTTGCGACTTGGATATGATGTTATATGTTGTTAGTGAGATATTAATATGATTTTAATGGTATATATCCATTATTCTATGTTATGAACCATTATATACACCATTTGTGATTCAAAGTTGAGCTTTTACATGCCATTTCCCTTAAGCAAATATCATTGAATTTATGCATTCGAATATGAAAATTTCCACCTCTATTGTAGAACTACTAACCATACAAAATGGAAGTAAATGAAGTATAATAACAGCCCCCATAATATTTTTGACAAGTGGGAAGGTCTGCATAGGATTTGGAGAGCCATTTCTGCTCACACCCTAGGGGGAATTGCACCATAAATTACTAGTAATTTTACCATTTTTTCCAATGTTCCCAAATCGAGTTATAGATGCATATAAATTGTCATAAAGTTATAAAATATTACATTTAGTGGTCCTAATACTCCACATATCATTCCATACCAAATTTGATAGCCTCTTATGCCATTCAAATCCCCTAGAGTCAAGACTAGTCAAGGCAATTTTCCCCAAATTCTTCCTTTGTTGGGAATTTTTGAATTGGGTCATTACAGTGGTATCAGAGCATGATATTATCACCTATTAGAGTTCTATATTTATGTTTTACAATTATGGAATCCCTCCATTACTGGAGTCCTTAACCGTGAAAGGGAAGGAAGTGGAGAAGTTAGTTATTTTTACAAGGAAATTAAGGAAAAACTAGGACTGGGAGATATGGATGACAAAGAAAATAATGAGGACCTTAAAACATTAATTAAGGAAGCTCTTGAAGGTATGACCAAAATTTTTATGTAAGGGTTCAAATTTTTGGCTAGCCAACTTGGGGGCAAGTCAACACCCAGGAGTAGTAGTAGTACACCCCATGATGAGAAGAAGGCCCATGGGGAAGACATTTTTTCGAAGACTAGACCTCATAACCGACACCATGAGTTCAAGAATCAGAATTTAATTGCAATACCTAATTTTTTAGAATCCAAATAAGGCCCTTACACTACATATGATGTGAGGGAAGTAACAAATTATTGGCAACAACTAAGTGATGAATGTAGGAAAGTCCTACATTTCAATCAGTTCATTAGAGACTCTATTAAGTTTAAGCACAGAGGAAATGGGAATAGGGAACCTCCTCTTAATAATGAATTAAAGTACACCATGGGAAAAGTAACTATTCCTTCCTTTGATGGGTCCTCACAAATGTCTGTTAGTGCATGGCTGCAAAAATTAAGTGCGTATTTTCAGTTAAATACTATGGTTGAAAATGATGATTTTGAATCTTGAAGGGGAAGCTAGTGATTGGTGGTTCCATGGTCTTATAACCTTGGGACATGATCATGTTTTATCCTATGAGGTTTTCTCCAATGAATTAATGGAGATATTTGAGAGGAAATACCTCGGACTTCCTTTCAAAGAACTAGCACAATTGAAGCAAGTAGGAACTCCTGAAGCATATGTGTTAGAATTTGGAAAGCTTTCAGTAATGGTTTATGATGTATCTATGGATAGGTTGGTTTTATTATTTACTGAAGGATTGACAGAACCTTTGAGAGGGCTCGTGAAATCCCACAAGCCAACCACATTGAAGGATGACATGAATAAAAAAGATTTGCAGAATGTGTTGTCAAGAACCAAATACCCCCCCCAAGCTAAATTTACCTTCCAAGTTAAAGGAAGGTAAGAAACTATTATCACTAAAGTTGAACCTAGACTACTGAAGTTCAAGCTTAGAGAAATCTTGAAGATAAATCAAACTGATTGAAATCAAATTTATACAGGGGAGGTATGTAATCAAAGGGTATGGAAATAAAATAAAATAATAGTCATAAAAATGTTATAACAGAATCAACTGTTTGCTATGATATCTGCCCAATTGAACACAGTCCCCATCATGGTTACATGGTACATTAGTGGTATCCACCTAATCCTGTAAAACCTTCCATCAAATATACTGAATATCTTGTTCAACATTAGAGCTACCAGCCTGTATGGGGTGCGCAGACTGGCAGTTTCATATTCCTCAGATGCCTTTTGTCGGAAGGACTTTCCTTCGGTTGTCATCATCTTCCCAACTCCAATGTAATCAATAGTCATATTGTTTATCTAATCAGTTGTCATGATGACTTCTGAGGTTGGAAGGATGTAATCCTTAGCTATGAACGCAGGGATGAAAGAGGCAAATCCTTTATCTTCAACATTGTACATGATCATCCCCTCTGCATTAGCCTTAGACAAAATCCATCCAACCACCTTGGAACAAGAAAATAGCTCTGGTCTTGTGGACACTTTTGTGATTCCAGATCTCAATATGTTGTTAAATAGGGTTATATCCTCCAATCCCACATCTGGAACCTTTTCATCCCGGAGCATATGATAAATATTCCCCCACTTAAATTCAGGCTCGACCCCAGTGACAGATTTAGTATCCTCATATATTATCTCTACTCTTTGTGTGATTTCGACGTCTGATTCATTGTCTGCAACCTTGGATTTCTTCTTGCCTTTTTTAGGCATGGCGTCGAATACAAAATAAGCCTATAGCAAAAACAATAAAATGTCTTATCATCCCTACAGTTAGAAACCACATGCATTCATATACATGAGAACTGAAGCAATACTGTAAAACTTGCAATGCATATAAGGAAATTATCATTTCTCTGAGCAGAACATTCCTTCTCGAACAATATTGACCAGTATAGTATTTACCATATCTTCTTTACCCATCAAAATGACCTTGCACTATAAAACTTTGCATACCATCAAAGGCTGAGCCTATAGTAAGGTCAAAACCAGGAAAAAAACCCTAAATCACATGCGAGCTCTGTCTGAGGAGCTGAAAGCTTAAAACTTATCGTTTGTAAACAAAATGTCAAGTACTAATCAAAACACCTTTTGAAAACCTATGGACTATCCCTCTATGAGACCTATGGCTCGTGATATCAACTAGAAGAGAGCAGTGGTGCTAAATCTAGGGACAAAATGGAGTGTTATGGCATCGACCATAAAAATCGGTACTGAAGGTTGCGAAAATGACAGGATAAAACTCTAGAACTCCATGGCATCAACGACCTCTGTTGCCGCAAAATAACTAGTGAAGAAAAAATCGGTGGAATTCTTGTGCCGTCTCGGCCTCATCATTGCATAACCAGGGCTGCGAGCAATCCATGTCTAAACGGATTAAACAGTCTGGGTCGTTGGAGATAGAAAAGGCGGGGGGTAGGTAGAGAACTATGGCCAGGCAAAAACTAGGTCAACAAAGATGGATATCCAGGTCAGAACGCTTAAAACGGGCTAAGTAGCTGAGGAATAAGCTTTTATAATGATGGCCACCATGACAACCCTAAACGTATGAAATCATTACACCGGGAAGACCAGAAAAAACCACAAGACAAGTCATGGCCAGAATGTATCCTATTTGGCAAGGAAATTTCGTTGATTGGTTGAGAGCGTGGTGCCCAAAAATCCATAAGCTCCAGGTGGAAAACCTTGGTAGGCGCAGCTCAGAACAACAGGTTGTCCACTGTATTCAACAACCCATAACTAATACACAAACGGGTAATCCCCCAGATGACTCAACAAAACTTGACATTAGCATCATACCGTAAAACGGCAATGAACCCCAACCGATTATATATTGGAAGGATAAAGAAAACACTTAACGTGGGAATTAAATTCATACGTGCAAGGTAGAACATCATTTGGTGCTTGAATTAAACTCCACCGACAAAACTTCCCGACCATAGAGTCTCCAAACTCAATAAACTGTCGCATCTACCGGCATTTTCTACCAAAGATAAATCGCTAATGCCCTTTTATTACCGTATCGGTGCGGCGGACTGATAAAGATTGCCAACAAAAAACCTAACCGACCTACTAGCATCAGCTCCTTTAAAGAAATATAGCCGCCACTATCGACTGTCTCTAGCTGATCAACCTGACGGAGGCCATTGGGTACAAAGTCGAGACTTTTTCGCTAGTGGTGGCTGGAACTCAAAAAATATTACCGCCAAAGGTTGAACACCGCAACACAAAATTGCAACTTCAGTAAGAAAACATCAGGTGAAATTATAAAACACTATCCGCTGTGTTGGCTGCCAGATGAACCATTTTTCGACACATTGGGTGACAACAAAGTAGGAAATCAACGGTAAAGCATCGAGCAGGGAAGGCAAATGTTTTCCGCCGCTGCGACGAAAATATTGGGAAAAGTTCCAAGGCAGTGGATCAAAGGAATTCGGCTTGAAAACATCGAAAGCATAAAGCCTCCATTGTGTCAGCGAAAAAACCCAAAATGTTTCCGGCGTATCGGATCAACAATCATCAAAATAAGCCGAAATGCACGTGTTCAAAAAGCAAAGACTATCCGTTGTGTTGGCTCAAACATTAAAATCCATCCACTACATCAGGTCAAAAAGACTTTCTTACTTAGTGCAAAACAAATTTTTTTAATCTTACTCAAGGTGAAACCAAATCATGAATGATGGCTTTCAAAGTGCAAAAAGTCTAAGTAAAACCAAAAGCTAAGATATTAAAGGGGACCCTAAAAAATGCAAATTTTTTTGGGGTAATAGTTGCAGCAGCAACAATTGGCAATAAGTTGGTGAACATAGATCTCTGGAAAAACTAACTTTTGAAACCCAAAATTGCTTTATGGCATTTTGTTAAACCAACTCATCCCAATTCTTATCAAGATTTATTTAAAAATCCATGCCTTTCTAGGAGTGCAAAATTTAAAACTTATCATTGATTGTAGTCCAATAGGGTAAGGTAACCAGCTTTTCAAAGTCTTGATAACTCTTATGAGGCCAAAATATGAGGTTCATTTACCTCTGCATTCGGTTTCTTCCGACTGAGACACCACAGGATCCTAACAGAGTGTGGACAGGCGTATTCATTTGTTCCTCATTCCCATTCCTTTGCATTATTTTGATGCTTTCAGACTTTTGTCTTTTTAGTCTTCTTGGATTGCTTCTTTTGCAATTGAGATTTGATTTAGGTTCTTCCATCCATGGTGTCCTTTTGTGTGAATGATAATTTGATTCAGCTCATGGACAAATAAGAACCTCTAAGTAATCCAATTATCTTACTGATTTTTGTTCAATGTATCTTTTTGATACACACTTTATTTCTGGGAAATTTTGACTCTTTAAGCCTTTTGGCTTAAATTTGTGGCATGGGATTATTTTGAATACCATACATCTGTCCGTCATGCTTACTTTCCATGGGTCCTTTGCTGCAAGATTCCTAGGACATATATTAATGTGAAGTGGATGGAGCCCCAAAATAGTATTGTAGACTTCTCCAACCTCAATCATTTAATAGGGTTTAAAAATAGGACTTTAATGTGTTCATAAAATAACTTCCTTTCAAATAGTCTATCAAATTAAAGAATCTTCTCATGATAAATTTTGACATAGATAAATCCTGTTAGCACTCAGAACGTACCCAGGTTGTAAAAGGTAAACTCCGAGGTAACAGCAAAACCACTTTAGGAGGAAATTGGTATTTTCTTCCAGACAGGGATCTCTCGTTATAAATTTTACAAGACCCGATAGTAGACAATATTTAAAGATTTGTAAATTTGGCTGAAACAATCACATAACCATTGGGCACGGAGTCATATACATATAAAAGATTACAAAGATGTAGACACACGATTTATCAAAGGCAAGATAATCACATCATTACAGTCATTCCATTGATCAGGGTGAAACAGAAAGAGACAAAGAAACAACCCATCAATACAGAGCGTCGAAGACGAATTCCATATCAACTTTAGTAGAAAAAATCATATAATATCTCAAAAGATGAATAGAGCATAAGCATATGAATTCTAATCATCAAACACTATATTCCAGATATGAAGAAGAAACAGAATGGAGTGTTACACAAGGGAAATACAATCACATAAAGAAAGAAGCACAGATTGCAATATCCATGATACATGAATCTTTGACAAAAAACTCGTATGCATTCACTTTGTTATTCAAAAACATATATGTTCTCCAAAATTTCTTTCTCTCTCGATGGGTTCCAACCCCCATCTCTTAAAACAGATGCAAATTTATACATAAAACAATAGGTTTTCCTTAAGAAGATCAATAACAGAATGATCCGCTTAATTTAGAGTTCGTAACGGAATTCCTAACCCCTAGGAAGTTTGTTACAACTCCAATTCTAATAGATCACAAAGTACAAATCAAATTGATAACAAACTTTCACCCAGCTAGCTCCACGTCTTCGCCCCATCAGCTCCACAACCTTGCTCCATCAGCTCCATGTCTCTGCCCCATCAGCTCCACGTCTCTGCCCCGCTCCACGTTTTTGCCCCATCAGCTCCATGTCTTCGCCCCATCCGCTCCGCGTTGCGCAATGCCTATCTCTAGGGGTGGAGAATATACTTTGTCTTCCCAAACCGCTCCACAGCTTTCCACTGCTCCGAAATTGGGGTGTCACATTCCATCATTTCCCGGAATGCTACCTCGAGCTCCATATAGGCTTCATAGGACTTTTTGGGCAGTCTGGCTCTGATAATTGCAAATTTCTGTAGAATTTCGAAGTCTTCTGTTAACATATCTACAATGGTCTTCCCTGTTAGGATTTTCTCCAACTCATTAAATTTTGAGTGGTCCATGCGGCATTGAACAAGCAAGTTATGATAATGCTCTTGCGAGAACATCCGACCGTCTTCATCCCAGAAAGAAGGCAACCCATCCTCGAACAGTTCTTTAAAATCCTGTTTGAAATTATTGACCTGCAAAAGTAATTCTTCTGACTTATCTCGGACCGTCTTCATTAGGTGGTGCTTGTGGATGAATTTCTTCACCCACAGCACTATTGATATTCTGTCCTTTATGCCCATATCGTGCAACTTCTGATGTGTAAATGAATTCAAGAAGTTCAGTGTGTTCTGAGCTATAGTAAGGGGTCTTTTCTCCATATGTTCACTTACTAGTTTTAATCTCTGGTGAGCCAACTCTATCAGTAAATTCAAATCATCACTAAAATTTAGATAATGTCGAAACTTGGTGATCTCTATAGACAAGGTATCCCAAATGATATGTTTTGCCCCTTGAAGAGGGCCTTTCCCAATGCATTTTTCTTTTAGCTCATTGAATTTCTTCTGTAATTGATTCCTGTCCTGCAATATCTGTTTTTTGCTTTCATTTACTTTGGCCAATTCAGCTTTTAACCTTTCATTTTCGGCCTTCAATTCTTTGATTGCTTCCTCCTTCAGGCTCACCTGGGACATAGGCACCAGCAGATCGTCTGCGGAAAAATTAGCTAATGGCTTGTCAATATTAACAATGGACAAATCTTCGCCAGCGGGGGTTTGGCTCATTAGTTCCTCCATAATTTCCTTCTCATCACTTTGGTCTTTCTTCATTAAGGAAATTTGAGATAATAGTTCATCTCGCTCGGCCTCCCATCGGTCCTTTTCTTCCTGTAACTCAACAACTTTCCCCTTGTACTCCATCATCTCTTGATGGATTTTATCCTTTTCCTCGTGCAAAGCCATTAATTCAGCTGATTGGACGGGCTCTGAACCTGGGATCTTTAGCCTCTTCTTCAAGACCTGGAGTGCATTGTCTTTCTCCTCCAGCATCCGCTTGACAGCCTGGGTATTGTCTGAACTAGCAATGTCTGTTTGCAGTTTTTTAATCTGGATGACATTTGATTTGTTTTCAACTTTCTCATGCTTCAACTGAACTTCCAACTTGTCTATCAATACTTGCAATTTACTTATCCTTACCATGGCTTGCAATAGGTCTGAGTAAATGATGTCATTGGTTTGTTTGTGCAGCTGAATCTTGTCTGGGGTACTAATTTTGCCCAGCCAAATCTCCATCTCAGACATCTTCTTGTCATTTACTATGTCCATCTTAAAAGTGTTTTTCTCAGCATCCCTAGCAGAAACTAGAGAGGTTTTCGAACTGTACAAGTTTCTCACCCTCGGGAGAAAATTTCTTGTTTCCTCCAGGGACTGTTTCCTCTTTTCCATGTAGCTGGTTTTGAGCTCTTCTTTCGACTTAAATGCGGGGCTGGAATCTGAACTGTCCACGTCACCTTCTAAACCTTTAAAAGAGAATTGGTTTACTTGCACGGTTTTCATGGGGACTAGGGCAACTTTTTTGAAAACATCAGAAACCTCCTCATCTACAATTCCGCCACTTCCAAGCAGTTTTGCCTTTTTATGGGACGCAACTTCGTCCACTTCCATACTTTCAGTATCAGACAAAATCCTCTTAACCGCAATACTAACACCATCTGTTATTTGGGTTGCTGTGACAGGTACAGTATCTGCATCTTCATTAGGCTTTGAGCTCTTAGTAAATTGTAGCAAATTGGCTGTTTCAGCCAACCCTTCAATAGGCTGGTGCTCAAATGGTTTATTTTTGTTGGCCTGCTTTCTTAAAGAGATCACATGATAAGGATCGTAATTCACTTTCACTTCCTTTTGGAAATCCATAGTCTCCAGTAATTTCTCTATGAACACCAGGGCGCCTTTACCTTTGAAAACGAAAGAGCCGACTTTAAATGGAAATTTAATGTTCGAAGACTTTTTGAAGGCACCGAAATGCTCTTCCTCAGACAGCAATCTCTGCCTCATGAATTCAAGCGCAAAAATCCTTGGGGTCAAAAAGGAGGGCAGCCTATAAGGCTGACCCGTAAAGCCATATACTCTTAACACAGTGTAATCTCTGTACAGGAACCAGTCTCCAACCCGCTCTTCGGGTGAAGACTCCATTAAACATCTCATCTCATCTAGGACATGGGGCATCTCCTCATCAAACAACATTTTGTATATCTCTGACATGATCGAATTGGAAAATTCGAACATGTTGATTTGCTTGGGAAAATCAAAAGAGCATAGAGTACTTAGAAATTTCAATTCGGTCACATTGGAACATAACAACATATTAATTAGGTAGGTCTGAAACCTAAAGAAACGGACCTTCGTAAACTCTATCAGCTGAAGATGGATTGCTTCAGCGAGGAACTCATCTAAATTAAAAACAGGGACTGACTAGGAATCTGAGCTTAAGGAGTTTAATCTTAACAAAAAACCGAGGATGACATCGCCTACATGACAATCATCATCTTGACCTAACACTTGACAGACCAGGGAAATTACCAATTGTACTTCATCCTTAAAAATGTGTACCGGATAAGGCAGGAAAAGACCATTAAGGGACTGACCTTCTTTCAGAATGGCGGACAGGAATTTACAGCGACTCTCAGATTCACAATTCTTGAAAAATTTGGCAAGGGTAGACTCATTTACAGACTCACGGTCAACCAGGTAATTTTCAGGTAGACTAAGGTTTTCCCTTATGACTGTGGCATCGACTTTACAGAGAATTCGAGACGCGGACCGACTCACAATAATCCTCTGGGAAGGAGAATAATTGACAGCACACCACTCTGCAAACTCCGGGAAATGGAGGGTTTTCTCGAGGGTGAAATAATATAGGAAATATTTACACACATTTAATACGTCGTTCCCTTGCAAGTTAAAATGCCACAATTTCTCCTTACTGGCAGACACACTCCCTATAGACAGGTAAGGGTCGCATACGCCCCTGTCTCGGTCTACAAAAAATTCTTCTCTGTCATCTATGACCTGACCAGACACTTGAATTTATTTCCTCTGGTCCATTGCTCAAATTTCAGTGGTAATTTGGACGGAGGAATTACAGGGTTTAAGTTTTACCTGGTCGACTGTAGAGGCGTGTGCTTGGAGCGTGTCTGGAACTTCCAAATGGAAGCTGACAAATCGTCCAGTCCTTTTCACCAGTCCTGAGTGAATAAAATAACAATGATAGAGGTCAACCCTTTTCTTTTATAAGCCTCTTTTATCTCTGGAGCCTATCACCATTAGCCACGTGGATGACCATTTACTTTCCGCAACGACCATCTACTCCTATCTGCCGTGCACCTTTCTTCCCCGGACTCATTCCAAACCGTTGATCTGATCCTTCTTACATTTCTAACCCTCGGATCACATGCCACGTACCTCTTTCCTCCAGGTGTCTTGGTGATAAAAATCATGCAAGTCTCCACCCCGGAAACATCTCCAACCGTCGATGCAATCGCTTCTCGTAGCTCCGCCGTTAGATCGAGGTGGAGATATTCGATTCCATTGAGATTTCCAACCTTAACCTTCATGCAGTTTCACGTCCCGGAATCGTTCCCAACCATTGATGTGACGTACCTTCAACTCTTCACTGTTGGATCAAACGCCACGTACCTGATTCCGCTGGGCACTTCGGAATTAACCATCATGTAACTTCGAGCCCCGAAATTGCCCATAGCCGTAGATGCGATCAACCGTTGTTGGTGAGCCGTTGGATCGTGTGACACCTACCAAATTCCGTTGGTCTCCTTCACTTTAACCGTCGTGCAGTTCTGATCCCCGGAATCATCCTCATCCATTGATGTGATATGTCTTTGACCATCCACCGTCGGATCATATGCCACGTACCCAATTCCGCTGGGCACCTCGGAATTATCCACCGTGCAAGTTCAGCCTCCGGAAATCATAATAGCCGTTGATTTGATTCATGCTGATCCTCAACTGTCAGATCGATCATCGGATAACAAATTCCGCTGAGCGCTTCAGATTTATCGATCGTGCAGGTTTCGGTTCCGGAATTAATCTCAGCCGTTGATCTATTCCGGCTCTAATCCTCGGTCATCGGATCAATCACCATCTACCCATTCCACTGGACGCTTTGGGCTTATCCATCGCGCGGGTTTTTTGCTCCGGAATCGATATCGACCATGGATGCGATATAGCTTTACCTCTCCGCCGTAGGATCGAGTCGTATGTACATGCTCTCGCCGGATTCTATCGCTTTTAACCCACATGCGATTTCATAAGGCGTCTTGAATATGAGCCGTGGATCTGCCCGAAGCCAATTGACAGCCACTGATCTATGCGCTCGACAGACGCCCAGACAAACCTTTATGCTCCCTGCATCTCTGAAAGGCGGAAAGAATATCAGCCCTTGATTTTCTCCCTTCTTCCATCGTGGCTTTAGGATCTTTGGTAACTTGATCATCTTTTGGCTGATCGTCCTATGTTTACAACATAGCTTTTAATCAAAAGTATCCAAACAACCATTATTTTTCTCCATCATGGTCTTCCATCCCCCTGCTAAATAAGGGTGTTAACAAATCCAATGAGCAGTTCTTTGGTTTAACATATTAGCAATTTTCCCAAATCTCGATGTCCCCCAAGCACAAAAAGCTGAGCTAGCTTATTTGAAATGAAACTAAAATAAAGCAAAGAACTGAAATAAATCAAATACAAAGAAATGCAAGTCGACTGAAAGAAAACAAACATAACTAAAATAAATCAAACAAAAGAAAAAAAGTTTATTTATGTACAAAAGACCTCTAAGGAATTAAGTAAAGTAAGGTTTGAGAACCAATCCATTAACAGTCAAATTCTATTCCCACCCCTGTAAATCCTGTAACTTATACGTTGAGGGGCCTAACTTTTCTGCAATCTAAAATGGGCTAATTCACAGATGTTGAAACTTAGTATGCTTGTCCTTTTCATCATGTGGGTGATCCCAATTTAGAACCAAATCTCCCACTTCAAAGATTCCCTTCCTGGACTTGTGTTTGTCAAACCACCTTTTCACAATCTTCTGCTAGTGCTTAAACCTCTCTGTAGACTTAAGCCTAGGCTCTTCCAACTTCAGCAGGGTATCAATTCTAGCTTGTAAAACTTCACTACCAAACCCTCAATACGTCTGGGCTAACTGAGAAGATGGAAGCAAAATGTTCAGAGGTAAAATGGCCTCCTTTCCATAAACTAAGGTATAAGGTGACACACCTAAGGAATCCTTGGGTGTTACCCTATCATCCCAGAGTGCATTTGGAAGAGCTACATGCCAACTTCTCTAGTTTTCTATGACATTTCTTTAAAATTCTAATGAGATTTTTATTAGTCGATTCAGCTAATCCATTAACTTATGGATAATAGCTAGCAGAATAATGTAATTGCATTCCTTTCTCATTAGAAAATTTAGTAAGTTTAATTGATAAAATGTAAGATGCATTATCAAAAACTAGGGAAATTGGAACCCCAAACCTGGTCATAATATTGTCTTGTAAGAAGTCTATAACTGCATCTTTGTTCACTTTTCGTAATCGGATCGCTTCCACCCATCTTGTGAAATATTCAGTGCCTGTGAGAATATATTTGTGTTGTAATGAAGAATTTGGATTGATCTCTCCAAAAATGTCAATTCTCCATTGCTCAAATGGCTCAGAAACAATGACCGGTTGCAATGGTCCAGCTGCCCTTGCTTGTCTCCCACCACCTCTCTGGCATGTGTCACATTTTCTTACATAAGCATGTGCATATTTAAACAAGGTTTGCCAATAATATCCAGCCCTTAAGATATTGTGGGCAGTGGTATCTCCTGAAAAATGACCTGCAGCAAATCCATCATACAACTCCTTAACAACTTTAGATGCATCCTCTTGTTCCAGGCATCTCATAAATACTCCATCATAGTTCTTCCTGAAAAGAACTTCAAGTGTAGTGCTCTTTTTGTTTAGAATTCCAGTGTGCAGGTAAATACCCCTGTTGGAAATAGTGTATTAGATCTTTGTACCAAGATTATGGAGCTATGAATATAGGACACATATCAATCATGTGCAACTCAGCTTCATTTTCCCAGTCCTTGTCTTCAATATTTTGACTTCCATCCATTAACTTGCAAAGCCCTTGTCCTTTAATGACAGTGGTTAGTTTAAATTCCAAGTCATATTCTTGCAAAGATCTTACCCAATTTCCTCTTCTTTCCCCCAATTCTTTCTGCACAAAAAGGGTTCGAACTGTCGGGTGAGTAACAACTACTTTGGTTCTATTCTTTAGGATGTAAGACCTGAATTGTTTTACCACTTTAAAGACTACATACGCTTGTTTATCAATATAAGGGTAATTCAACTCAGCACCTTGTAAACCAGTGCTCATGAATGATATGGGGTACTCATCTCCCCTTTCTTCCTTCTGTGTAAGCACTGCTGTGAGCGAGTTATCAGAAGCAAACATGTATAATATCAAATATTTATCAAAATCAAGACTTTTGAGTGAAGGTGCATGGGCTATTTCCATATTGATATTGTTAAATGCACCATTCTCTATGTCATTCCATTTAAACTATACACTTTGCTTGACCATCTGTTGCAAAGGCTTGACTATTTGAGCAAAATCAAGCACAAACCTTCGCACAAAATTAATAGTCCCTATGAAAGATTGCATGCATTTCTTATTGTGGGGTAAGGGAATCTGTGATATAGCTTCTATCCTTTCTGGGTCTATAAAGATCCCCCTTTTAGAAATTATGTGAGCCAATAGCTTTCCTTCTAACACTACAAAAACACATTTCTTAGGGTTCAAAGAGATACCGTATTTTCGACAGTGATCAAAAATTTGTTTTAGATGAAACATATGCTCTTCTATTTTCTTAGAGAACACTCTTATGTCATACAAGTAGACAACCACACTAATGCCAATTAAACCTCAGAAATTTATATCCATTGCCCTTTGGAAGGTTTCTCCAACATTAATGAGACCAAAAGGCATTCTTTTGTAGGAAAAAGTTCCCCACTTCATACGAAATGTGGTCTTCAGCCTATCTTGAACGGCTACCAAGACTTGGTTGTAGCCTGAAAACCTGTCCAACAAGGAGAATATTTCAGAGCCTGAAACCATCTGTAATATTTTCTCCATTGGTAGGACTGCATAATTACCCTTGTCTGAGGCATGATTCAAATTTTTGAAATCTACATAAAGTCTTATTTCACTAGACTTCTTCCTCACCTGTACCAAATTCGCCACCTACTCTAAGTGTCTAACTATGAAAATAATATTCTCATCAAGTAACTTTTTTACTTCACTTTGAATCAGGGGTTCCAGCTTGGGATGCATCTTCCTTAGTGGCTGCTAAAATGGTTTCACACCCGCTTTAATGGGAATAACATATTGGATAATGCAAGTATCATAAGTCTTCAAATCATCATAAGTCCAAGCAAAGACATATTTATATTGATGAAATAAACTGATGAATTTGCTTCTCACCTAGTGAACAACATTTCCCCAAGTACTTCACATACTTTGGTTCAGCTTCTGTCCCCAGACTAATCAGCTCATACTGCATAGATGAACTATGTGTTTTGATATTAACTGGCTTCCTGAACTTATTATTCAAATCAAACATTCCCTCCAATGTTCTGACCCCTTTAGGTATGAAATTACTATTTTGAAGATTGGCTTGGTGCTCTTTGTCATCAACTACGGAGTCTTTGAAAGTCTCATCATTGGTAAAGAATTCTAAGATCTGTTGATCATCATCGAATACCCTCAAATTGGTGACATTGTCTAGCACAGATGGCCTGACAATCAATTCAATTGAACATTTATTAATAGTAGGCACTAATCTGGCAGCATAAGTAGCTAACAAATCAACTGCTACATTTTGTAGTCTAGGAATCGAATTGATGTTAAAAGCATTAAAATTTGTTAAAATTTCCCAAACTTCATTTTGATATCCCTTTAAATGTGGTGATAGACAATGAATTGTATTTCGAACCTGTGTAACAATTATTTCAGAATCACCATAAACTTTTAGATTTCTTACTTTGAATTCAATGGCCTTCNTTCCGGATCAATTAGGATACAAATGACTCTTGATCCTTCATGAGTTTTAGAACCATCAAAATATAACAACCAAAATTTATCTTCTAATTCTACAGAACTAGTGCTACCCTCTAAACTAGAAACTAAATTAACTATGTTACAATCAATATTGTCAGTCCATGAAAACTGAAGGAGCTCAGACTATGTATCTGATTCATCACTGGCTTCTTCTGCTTGATAGTTTCTCGGTTCAAGCTCAATGAAATAGTTACCCAAAATTGAATGTGAGAAATTTACAGGCTCATTTTTCCCTTCTAGTTGTGTTACATTATGCTTCATGTGTGGTTCCCTCATCACTTTGATCTGATTCTGATAGTTATTATAAGGCAACCAAAAGTGTGACCAGTCTGTCGCAAAGTACCCATTGAGTTTTGCAGACTAGCCCCTACTCAAAATCAAGCCATATGCTTCAGGTATGTCCACTACCATGATGTTTATGAAATGGTAGACCCTTTCATCTGCAGATAATCGTATTAGTACATCCTTCATCTCCCCTACCACTTTGACTGTTGCTCTATCCAATTGGATGATTTTACATGAAGAAGGTGTGGGTTCACCATTTATCTTTCTACATACTGAAAGAGGCATAACTTTAGAGGATGCTCCAGAATCTACCAAACAATTGTGTACATTGTGATTGAAAATCTCAAAAGAAAGTAGAAATGGTAACGTTTGGGATTTAGATTCCCCCCCAATGCTAGCTTCATTGATATATTATTCTGATTGAACATCATCTTGGGATTTACTGGTTTATGAATCAAAGGCTTCCAAGAGTTTCTTTCTTTCTTGAGGTAAGTTACACATTTCAAACAAAGAAATATTTTCCTTAGTTTTCTTGATATCTTCTACTATGTCATATCCCATGTCACCATCTGTTGAAATTTTCTTGTTATTCTCCACTTTACTTTCGGAAACCTTTACAGGATTATTGACCACATGAGATTTATGTCTTGTTATGACTAAATCAGGTATAGGTGGGGTTTGAGTATTACTGATGATTTTCTTCATCCTTTCCTAAATCTTCCTAATCTTGGGCAGTAATATATGTTCATCCATTATTGGTCCCTTACTTCTTGTTGCAACATTTACTGTTGAAAGTTGTACTTCCTCAGTAGGTTCTTCTTCATCCAATCCTAGCATGGACATACAATCCCACAGAACCATGGTAGTTTCTTCTGGTACTTCCTTTGGTTCATGGGCCTTTTCCTCTTCGACTACAGGCTCTGTTAATTTAGAATCTAGTAATTGGTTCATAACCAAAGTCATGGAGTTACTCCACTGTGAGCAATTCCTTTCGGAGTGAGGTTCTTGATGAAATGTGCAAAAATTGTCCATTCCAACTTCAATGAAATTCAAAACAGAAGAACTGCACGTAGGTGGTTGGGATGGACCACTTTCATCTCTTCTCTTATAATAAGGCTTGAATTGTTTCTTGGATTCTTTACCTTTCTCTAGGTCGACAATTTTATTGGTCAAATTTTGTACCATCTTGACTACACCTTCTAATTCATTGGAACGTTCCTCTTTCGGTCTAGTCAACAACAAAGGTTTCTTGCTGCCAAAAGTCCTTATCTTTAGCTCTATAGAGTGCTTGTTTATAATTTCAAGCTCAGCCTCTACTTTTATGTCTTCTTCATAAGTTTCTACCAAAGAAGGCTTTACTGACCTCTTAACAAACATTTTTATGTCAAGGGAAAGTGCTGAAGTATAATATTCCATTAAAGTTTCTTCAACGGGTTTTATGGCAGCACTGAAATTATTTAAATGGGAAGCAAACCTTTGACTAAAATCCCACACTTTCTCTTTCTTGTCCATCCTTAGAGCAAGTAATTCTTTCATTAGAATGGCAGTGGTTCTTTAGCTACCAAACTTTCCTTTAAGCAATATTTCAAAAGTATCCCAGTTTGTGATTGAATTCGCCTATAAGCCAAAATACCATGATGCTGCTTTAGCTTTGAAAGTATGTGGAAATAGCCTGCATACTACATCATCATGATCTATCGCTAAAAACTCTAGATCCAAGAAAAATATGTGCAAGTGATCATCCATAGCAATGCCTTCCCCCAGATCAAATTTAGGCAATGACTTATTATCATTTTGAGGCAAAGCATGCAATAGAGGAGTTAGGTTGAGTGGTGTTCTTGCTCTCCAAGCTGGTGGTGGGTTAGGATTCGCATTGAAATTTGTATTAACATTTCCAACCATGATTCATGGAGGGGATTGAGGTGGAGAGTGAATAGGTGACTGAAAACGTGAACAATACAGAGAATCCAGGCCCAACTGATTAAGTGGTTGAAAAATTTCTTGTAAGGACAAGTTCACCAATTCTTCCAAATTCCCTACCAAAACTAAATCTTCCATGTAACTGGGTGTTCTTCTCGAAGCTCCCCTTCTTGATAATTCAGGGATTGTCTACAATCATCCAAGCTTCTTCGCATATGACCTTGTGTATCTCCTGAAGTGATCAACCACCTCGAAAGTAACCTGGTAAAGGTGTTCTACAGTTTTTGGGTTTACTCGTTCTTCAGAAAAGCTAGTTTCAGAGTTATCACTGGTGGAATAGTTTTGAGTAAATGAATTTCCTATGCCAGCCATGCACTGGCAGCCCTCTTTCTAGCGCCAAAACTATTGGTGTCTGGAAAATCCCAGCTACGGATAGTAGGGATTCTCCCCAATAACCGTTCCCAATTAGATCGTTTATCGTTTGGTATGGGTAATCCATCCGGTTAGCAGCCTGACTACCGTAGAATTAAATGAAAGTTTAAATCTATTTCACCGATTGCAGCCCAATCCACCGTTTATGTAATTTTATGTTTTATGGATGATATGCAAGTGCCTAAACTAAATGCAAGTGATAGTGGGTAAGAACCTCACTAGATATGCATAGGTATTCCCTACATCTTACCGCTCCTACTCGACAGTCACTCTACGAAGGCAAAGAACAACTAATATAAATCTATTCTAAACTATCCCCAGGGAGCAAGATTAATAATAATATGAGTAATGTACTACATTTTTTGCATGTAGAATTCTACAGATAGCTGATAAATTCTGAATACATAAATACAACAGCGAAATAACACAAAGATAGCTCTATGAAGTTAATGAATTTTGTTGCAAGTGCAACATTCTCCCAAATTTATTAAAATTTTTGGACCCTCCTTTAATTTTGTCTTGCTTAGATTTATTGGAATTGCTTGAATCTACTGTGAGTTTGATATTTTGAGGATGATTACTGAATGAATATCTTTGTTTGTTGACGCTGCTATGTTTAACTTGGTTTTGACTTAAGGGTGATTTCCTTTGGTCGCTGTTGGAAGGTTTTTTGAATTCTGAGTCGGGGCCGTAATCACTTACGCAGCCGCCCTTGCGGAAGCTTTATAATGAATGAACCGATGTAAAGTCTGTTGTTCGTCGATGTGTGTTTCTTTGTCATTTTATTTTAATATCAACATTTTTCTTTCCGTTGTCGGAGGTCTTTTGTATAGTATATTAGAGTGGTTGTTCTCTACAGAGCTGTCGTTACGGAAGCTGAATGACGAATGTTCCAATGCAATGCCCCTACCCTAGCCGATCCCACGGTTTTATCGCTTTTCCTCGTTAATCTGAGCAGTTCATAACTATGGGCAGAAGCCATGTTTATTTGATTCCTACCATTGCGGTTCCTTAACAAACTAACCATCCAATTCTATAATAGTTTCAACCTTCGATGTATTGAATCCTGTTGTAATGCTTTATTTCGCTGATGTTTTGTTTTGCTCTGGAGCACCTATACCATGGGTTACCCGCCGTTGCGGTGTTTTAGTAAACTAACTAACAGACGTTATGTGTTCCGATTCGTCGATGAAGTTTTTATCTACCAGAGGTTTAGTTCTTTCGTTGGTGGGGTTTTTCTCGTCCTAGGCGACAAATTTCTTGGTTTTTGATCAGGTTTGAGGTTTCCATGTTGAAAGCGCAGTCCCAGGTTGTTACTGTTGATGCTCATTTTTATTGGTAGTATGATATACATTCATTGAAAAGTGGTTTGGATAAATGATGCATTTTTTGTGTTGATTGCAGACAGAAATGGGAGATTTTCTCAGATCCAGTTGATGATTACTGCTGCAAATTAAGAAGTCATAGCTGGAGGACAACTCAGAAGTAAGTTGGCTGAAGAAAGAAGCAGCTAAAGCATAAAGAAGTAGAGATTTTGCTCAAAGAAAAGAAGAAAGCAGAAGTCTGAGATCAACAGGATCTCAAAAGGACCAACAGATTACTAAGCGTAATCATTAAGAACAATGTCTCAGGCTTGGGAAGTTCGTCAATTACCAAGCTGGTCCCTTGTTGCAAAGTGCCTGTAAATCTTAATCTTAATTTGAAATATAACATTTGTATGAATTATGAGCACTCATAAAAGACAAAATTGTAAGACTAAAACGTTGGGAGAGCCCAAAGGTCATGGGGTGGGGGCAACCCAAAGGTTTTTCTATTTTTGTATAAATATAGGAAAGTTCAAGGGAACCTATACTTTTTCCTAGTGAGACTGGTGAGAACACATTGTGAAAGGAACTTTTTCGTTTTGCAATATACTATTACAGTTTTGCCTATTGGAGAAAGCTTTGGTGGAATGTTCAAATGTTGTTCAATGGATGTTGTTGAAGGGGAACTATTTCGTTTTCAGCCATTATTCATTAATCGTGAGATCGTTCTAACTTGTTTAACCTATGTTATTTTATGAATGTTCTCTGGTTTATTTTATGATAATTTCCACTATGAGTAATGAATGTTTTCACAGACAATGAGCTATCTTGTTGTTCATCTATCTATTCATGTTTATGTGTTTTGAATCAAAGAACAACTACTTGTGATTTTTCTTAATGCATGAATAGTAATACATTACTCATTAAATGATAATCCCACTCCCTAGGGACAACTTAATTAGTTTTATTTCCTACTGTGTGTGGTTCAGATGCGAGAGAGTCTAAGACGAGAGGTAAGAACCTGCGCTTCACATTCTGACCGCTCTTTGTATTCTTTATCAATATGCATTTTATATAGGCACTTGCATATCGTACTTAGAGTTAAAAACACAAAAATTTATACGGTGGACCGGGCCACAACTGGTAAAACCTTTAATTTTTGTTACTTGACCTACGGTAGTCAGGCCATAAACTGGACGGATTCCCCATACCAAACAGTCACGGGATAGTTGGGAACGTTGACTGGGGAGAATCCCTTGTTGTTGTTTCCTGCGATTTTCTAGGCCTCAACAGTTTCTGGTGCTAGAAGGAGGGCCACCAGTGCATGGCTGGCCAAGGAATCCTATTTCCTCGAAATTACTACACCAGTGATAGTTTTGAAAGTAGTTCATTTCCTAATCCGTTTCCCGAGGAGAATAGAGAACATTTGTATTCTATAGAAAATGAAGTTGTTAATGATTTGAGAAGACACACTAGGGCTTATGTGAAGAAGATTGGATAATTACTGATTATCCCTGAATTACCTAGAAGAGAATACAAGAAGAAAGACCGTCCTGTAGTGGAAGACTCTGTGTTAGTTGGAGATTGGGAATAACTTGTAGAAATAACTTTACAGGAAGTTGTTCAGCCTTTGAATCAGGTAGGCCTTGATACACCTAATGGTTCACCTGTCCGTACTCCTATTCATTCTCCACCTCCCTCTCCACCCAGACTCAAGGCAGGTGTAAATGTAAATCAGCCACCTAACCTACCAAATCCACCACTTGCTTGGAAAGCCAGATCACCTCTAAACCTAACACCTCCTTTGCATGACTTACCTCAGGATTTTGAGAAGATGCTGTCCAAGTTTGACCCAAGTGAGAGGATCCTAGTAGATGATCATTTGCAAAGTTTCTACTTGGCCATAGAAGGGATAAAGGCCGGAGAACATGAAGACGTAGTCTGCAGACTTTTCCCACATTCCCTTAAAGGAGAAGCCGCCTCATGGTATTTTGGTCTGCTTGCAAATTCAATCCCAGACTGAGATACTTTTGAAAGGATATTCAAAAGCAAATATGCAGCCCAGAAAACTCATGCAGCTCTCATGAAAGGGCTGTGCACTTTAAAGAAAGAAAGAAAAGAGAAGGTGCATAGTTTTACTCAAAGGTTTGCAGCCTATCTTAAATTTTTTTCTAAAACTAACAAACCCTCGGATAAAGTTCTGATTGAATATTATACTTCAACTCTAGGACCTGATTTGGCCATGTTTTCCAAAATGAAATCCAAACCTATGCTAACAGAGACTTATGAGGAAGTCGAGAGAGTAGAAGCTGAAAAGGAAAGCAAAGAAGATTACCCGGAGCAGTCAGGAGAATTTTTTTTTGGGAAGAAAGCTTTGTCGTTTACTAAGCCTAAAGACGAATAGTCATAAGACTTCGAAGGAATAGTGAAGATGATGTAGAAGCTTTCCAACAGAATAATAGATTTGGAAAAGGAGAAGGAGGCTCAGAAGTCTTACAAACCTTACTACAAGAAAAGAGAGGATAACAATCAATCCAAACTGCCTCCACACGGTCCTGCATCAATGAACTTAACGAAAGTAGGTATGGATAACTTTTGCACTTTTCACCAGCAGCCCCATTCTGAATAAAATTGTCCACAATGGATAAATTCAATGACATTAGTGATGAATCAGCTATTGGACTCAAAACTAACAGAAGTTAATGATGAGGAAGAAAATAATAATGAATCAACAGAAAAGCAAGAGGATGATGCCATGGTTTTATGGGATTGTGTCTCGATGTTTGATACTGAAAAGGAAAGAGATTTAAATCATGAGGACATATTAGAAGCAAATGTGACAATGAGAAGCCAAGGGCTGATAAAAGAAGACATTTTAATAATCCCAAAAATTAAGAGGCTTCAGAAGAATATAAAGACATTGCAGAAAAGCACCACGGCTAATAAAATTCCCGAGTTTACTATTACCAGTCAAAATCCAAAGCAGACCAACAAGCCTACTAAGCCCATTGAAAAGAAAATCGATAATATAAAAATGAATCTCAAAGAACATAAAATGGAGTATGACATTGTGGAGGATATCAAGAAGGTAAAGGCAAATATTTCACTATTTGAGATGTGTAATCTCCCATGACAGAAAGAGAAATTATTGAGAGCACTTGAAATGCCTGAGGAAAAGCTTCCCACCGACAATCAACCCCAAGAAGAAGAAATCGGTGAAGAAAGTGTGGGAGGTAAGCCTAAATGCAAAACGCCACCTTTTCTCCTTACTTTCGAAATTTTCAACCATAACGTGCACAACTGTCTAGTAGACTCAAGGGCATTAGTAAATGTCATGCCACTGTTAGTATGCAAGAAGATAAATGGACAGCCCAAACCATCTACCTGGCAGGTCATTCAGTTAGATAGAACAAATGTGAAGGTATTTGGGGAAATGGAGGATGTTTTAATTCGATTATCTTCAAATGAAAAGGTATGTCATTTCATTGATGTTGTAGTGGCAGACATACCTGAGGCGTATGGACTTGTTTTAAGTAGGGATTGGTCAGCAAAGCTGAATGGATATTTTGCATCAAACTGGTCACATCTATGGCTACCTTATAAGGGAATTCCAAATCAAATTAAAGTTATAATAGAGCCCCACATGAAACACAATGTCACTCAGTTAGAAGGTAATAATGAACTAGTGAATTCTATTTTGGGGAACTACTTCGTTGAGCTAGAACTGGGAAATTACCAAGCGGAAGAAGCCAACAGTACATCAGACACCGAACCTAATCTCCTTCGATTTTTGCAGGCTAATGAAATTGATTGTAAAATACTAGATTTAGCTTTAGATATAGATGTTGATTCATGTACAGTAGTAGTAGATGATTTTTGGACACTTTTCTTTGATGGATCTAAAACTTTGGAAGGATCAGGAGTTGGCTGTGTCCTGATTGATCCTAAGAAAAATAAACATTTCCTTTCATGTATATTAGAGTTTGACTGTACCAATAACAGAGCCGAATATGAAGCATTAGTTCAGGGGCTAAGAAAAGCGATTGAATTAAAAGTAGAAAATCTGAAAGTGTATGGGGATTCTGAAATAATTGTAAAACAGATTCGAAATCAGATACGTTGCATTTCCCCTCATTTAAAAGCTTATCAAAATGAAGTGTGGGATTTGCTTAAAGGTTTTTACGCATTTAATATTGTATCGATTCCTAGACTAAAGAATGCAGCAACTGACTTGTTAGCCACCTCAGCTGCGAGGCTTGTACCCTCTAATAACAGGTGTTCTATTGAATTATATTTTAGGCCTTCTGTTCCAGACATGATTACAAATTTATGAGTTTTTGACGACGATCAGCAGATTTTGGAATGTTTGACAAATGATGAAACCTTCAAAGGGGCAATCATTGATGATGAAGAACATCAAGCTGAGCTAAAATTCGACAATTTTATTCTTAAAGGAGTCAGGACTTTAGAGCGAATGTTTGATCTAAACTACAAATTTAGAAGGCCAGTAAATGTTAAGACTCATAGCTCATATTTACAATTCAAGCTGATTAATTTAGGAATTGAAATTGATCCTAAATATGTGAATTTGGGAAAGTGTTGCTCCCCAGGTGAAAGAAATAAGTTCATCAGTTTGTTCAAGCAATACAAAGATGTGTTTTCCTGGACATATGGAGATTTGAAAACATATGACACCGAGATTATTTAGCATGTCATCCCTATTAAGACTGGGATCAACCCTTATCAGCAGCCTTTGAGGAAAATGCATCCAAAATTGGATCCTCTAATTCAGAATGAAGTAAAGAAATTGTTGGATGCTAAAATTATTTTCAAAGTCAGACACTCAGAATGGGTTTCAAATCTGGTACTAGTAAGGAAGAAATATGGAGAAATTAGACTATGTGTGGATTTTAGAAACTTAAATCGCAC
Source organism: Pseudotsuga menziesii (assembly GCA_001517045.1). Taxonomy (NCBI): domain Eukaryota; kingdom Viridiplantae; phylum Streptophyta; class Pinopsida; order Pinales; family Pinaceae; genus Pseudotsuga; species Pseudotsuga menziesii. The sequence continues at coordinate 447,038 of LPNX011160446.1, read as the reverse complement.
TTCAGATAAAGACAATTATCCAATTCCACCCATGGAAAAAATATTGCAAATGGTTTCGGATTCTGAGTTATTTTCTTTATTAGATGGATTCTCTGGTTACAATCAGGTGTTAGTAGCTGAAGAAGACATACTCAAAACTACATCCAGAACAAGATGGGGGAATTTTGCTTACAGAAGGATGCCTTTTGGACTCATAAATGCTAGAGCTACTTTCTAGAGGGCTATGGATATAGCTTTCCGCGGTCTGATTGGCCGCAGTGTTGTGGTATACCTCGATGACATCACAATATTTTCAAAGAAAAGAGAAGAACACACATTTCATCTAAAGCTGATTTTCGAGCGTTGCCGAAAATATGGTATCTCGCTAAACCCCAAGAGGAAGGTGCTCCGCGTAGGTATTTGGTGACCCACCCTCCATGGTGATGCAATGAACTATGCATGGACTTGCGATGCCTGTTAAAGAAATGGGAAATAGTCAAGGAGGGATGAGATGTTGTTGGTACCTCATGTGACATTGCAGCCATTTGATAAATGGGATGTGGAATTTGTGGGACCAATCAACCCACCTGGAGAGAATTGGTGCATGGTACATCATTGCAGCGACAAACTATTTGACAAGATGGGCGAAGGCCACACCAGTTATAGATTGCACCGCTGCGACAATAGTGAGGTTCCTGTTTGACAACATTGTTACTTGGTTTGGGTGCCCAAGGATATCGATGAGTGACCAGGGGAGTCACTTCATCAATCGCACATTCAACGCATTGACAGAAGAGCTTCAAATACAACATAATAATACCCCATATCATCCACAAGGAAATGGGATAGTGGAGGCATTCAAAAAGGTGTTGGAACATGCACTCACAAAGGTATGTAACACGAACCATGATGACTGGGATTTGAAGATTCTAGCAGTTTTGTGGGCATATCGCACCACTTGCAAAATATTGATAGGACAAACAGCGTTCAAATTGGTGTATGGGAAAGAGGCAGTCATGCCGATGGAGTGCATCGTTTCAAGTTTGTGCATAGCATCAACGAAGGGCATGGGCGATGAATCAAACTTAGAAGAATTCCTGGCTTAGTTGGTGTAGCTTGAGGAAGACCACTTTGTTGTAGGTTTTCACCAGTGCGTTGAGAAGGATTGACAAAAATATTGGCATGATCGACATATTAATCACAAACAGTTTCGGCAAGTAGACCTAGTATTGATGTATGGCAACAAGTTCGTGAAACATCTAGGTAAGTTACAGATGCATTGGCTAGGTACATATCTCATTAATTCCATTACTTTAGGAGGTGCAGTACAATTGCAATAGTTAGATGGAGTGATGCAGCCAAAGCTAGTGAATGGTAGAAAGATGAACCCCTATAAGATGAGATAGGAGTCACGGGATGCTTGAGATACTGTGCAATGAAAAAAATCCCTTTTATTTTGCATGAGATAGTAGTTAGGAGGATGGCACACCGAGAGGAAGTGGATGCACAAGTAGAGGAGTTAGTATCGCAGTTAGGGAGTTCTGTCGCAATGGCTGTAGGGTCGTGACAAAGTCAAATCAGCAATAAATTTAGCAGTTAAAATAGTTATCCGGTGACGCTCTTAAATGATACGCATATTGATGACGGATTCGACCATTGGATTGATAGGATCAACGTTGGATTCGGGTGATTAATGCATGATTTGGTCATGATGAGAAAAATGGATCGTAATGATTTGGTTATGATGAGGAAAATGGATCATAATGATTTGGTCATAATGGGTGGAATATTGATTCGATGCTATAAGAAGTGTTCAAACACGGTCGAAAATCACCATTGTGCAAGGGTGAGTTGTCGATCAAGTTGTAGAGAAGCGTTGCAATGAGTTGAGTTGTAGTGATTAGTTGAGTTGCAGAGTGGAGTAAGGTTGAGTGCCCATTGAAAACTGGGGAGCACTTGTGCGGCATGCTGCATGAGCAGGTCACAGTTGAGATTTTCAGCAAGAGAGATTCACCAGTCATTGGCATACCCATTGAGGAATAAATTGCAAGTATGCTGGTGGGTTCGTCATCCATTCCAACGAAGAGGGGGGCACAACTAGGTAAGTTAAAGATGCATTGGCTAGGTACATATCTCATTAATTCCATTACTTTAGGAGGTGCAGTACAATTGCAATAGTTAGATGGATTGATGTAGCTAAAGCTAGTGAATGGTAGAAAGATGAACCCCTACAAGATGAGACAGGAGTCACGGGATGCTTGAGATACTGTGCGATGAAAAAAATCCCTTTTATTTTGCATGAGATAGTAGTTAGGAGGATGGCACACCGAGAGGAAGTGGATGCACAAGTAGAGGAGTTAGTATCGCAGTTAGGGAGTTCTGTCACAATGGCTGTAGGGTCGTGACAAAGTCAAATCAGCAATAAATTTAGCAGTTAAAATAGTTATTCGGTGACGCTCTTAGATGATACGCATATTGATGATGGATCCGACCATTGGATTGATAGGATCAACGTTGGATTTGGGTGATTAATGCATGATTTGGTCATGATGAGGAAAATGGATCATAATGATTTGGTTATGATGAGGAAAATGGATCATAATGATTTGGTCATAATGGGTGGAAGATTGATTCGACGCTATAAGAAGTGTTCGAACACGGTCGAAAATCACCATTGTGCAAGGGTGAGTTGTCGATCAAGTTGTAGAGAAGTGTTGCAATGAGTTGAGTTGTAGTGATTAGTTGAGTTGCAGAGTGGAGTAAGGTTGAGTGCCCATTGAAAACTGGGGAGCACTTGTGCGGCATACTGCATGAGCAGGTCACAGTTGAGATTTTCAGCAAGAGAGATTCACCAGTCATTGGCATACCCATTGAGGAATAAATTGCAAGTATGCTGGTGGGTTCGTCATCCATTCCAATGAAGAGGGGGGCACAGCTGCAGAAGTCCCCAATTCAGAAGAAGTAGCAGACTAGAACGTCTATACAAGCACAGGAGGATGCACTTGTACAAATGGGTCCATCAACATCCGGGGTTGGGGAAACATTAGTCTACTGAGGGGTATCCACTATGGATATTCTTGGGTATTTTCCTCCCTGTCGGCCTAATGGGAAGCCCACAACAATGTCGAAGAACCAGAAATACCCAGTTAAGATGCCAACGATACCACAAGGCATGATTTGTACCAGGGACATTGTGTCCTCAGTAATATGGATGAAGTATGAGGACCATGATATGCTTACATTGACAAAGATTATGAAAGAGCCATATCTACCCACGACACAGGCAGGAGGTGTCCCAATAGCATGAATTCCACATGACTGGGAGCGAGGCTTGGAACAATCAGGATTGTTGGGACTGATCAACCTGCTACATTTTGGGTGGTTGAATGAGGCAAACACATGCATGAAGCAGCTCTTGACATGCTTCCAAGGAGGGATTTTGTGGCTGGACCAACCAGTTGCAGTCACTGTGGCCTTAATTTCAAAAATCATGGGGTTTCCTAAGGAGGGGTTATACCCATCATAGTATTTCAAGGGGAAAGAGAACAACAAGAGGTTGGTCGCCCAGCTGAAGAAAAGATACAACTTGTAGTGTGACAAATGAGCATACCGTATTGACAGCATCAACGAGCCGACGGTTCACATTGTGACACGGATTCTAGGTAGTAAGGTTTTCCGAATGAATAGACCCAACCAATACAATTCGGGGGTCATTTATTGCATAGAGAAGTGTGCACAAGGGGTGTAGATGAACTGGTCAATGTTCTTGATGAACCAGTTCACAAAGGATGCAATCACAGTCCAAGCGGGTCAACGACTGTTCAAATACAAATAGTTACTCATTTTGATTGCATTGGTGACTTGGATGGAGCCAGACGATTATCAAGAGATGGATGCAGATGCATCAAAATTTTGTAAAGGTGCGCGGTACCAGAACCTCTGGTACATGAAGGAGGCAGAGTGATTGAAGGACTGTGCAATTCATTTCTGGATATATTGGGAGGCACTGTAGGCTACAACATTGAAGGTTCCTCAACTGATGGAGTAAACAATGGTGAAGTATCAATGAGTCCTTATATTTTTGATTGGGACGCATGTGATTCATGTCCAAGCACGAAAAGACCCAGATAAAAAATGGATACCCACAACCTTTAAGGTTTTTGACGCAGATCTGGATACCATTATGGCGGATTGGCCCAGGGATAGAGAAAACTTGTCAGTATTGAAGAGGTGTCGATGGGTCCATGAGCTAATGCACCAGTGGACCCTTTTCCCAACCCACCCAATGAGCATGACTATGATGGAGCATCGGTAAGGACAAATAACGATTCGAAAGTGGAGAAATAGTTTGAGGAACCCCGCACAAAGAAAAAGAAGGATGAGGGTGCAACCAGCGGGACCGCACCAGTTAACAAACATCATAACAAAAGCGAGACCGTACATCATAACAAGCATCGCATCACATCTCATCGCATAGTAACTAACATCACATCTCATTGCATCATCATGAGTATCACATCTCATCGCATCATCAAGAGCATCACATCTCATGGAATCATCACAAGCATCACATCTCATCATATCATATTGTCGCATCACATCTCATTGAAGTTATCCTTATCTAAACATCACCTATAATAAACACAACATCACAACTTAATGCGAAATCACCCACATCATCAAAATATGCTGGATCATCTGCAAATGAGTGCATGGCCACAATGTATGCAAATGAATGCAGGAGCACAACATCTGCAAATGAATGCCTGACCATAACATCTGAAAATGAATGCTAGACCACGACATCTTCAAATGAACTCAATACCACAACATCCGCAAATGAATGACACACCACAACATCTACAAATAAATGCTAGGCCACAACGTCCACAAATGAATACCGGACCACAATGTCTAAAAATGAATGCCAAACCACAGCGCCTGCAAATGAATGTCGGACCACAATGTATGCAAATGGATGACAGGACATAACATACACAAATTAATGATGGACCACAACATCTACAATGAATGACAGACCACAAGGTCCATAATGTCAGACCACAATGTCTGCAAATGAATGCCAGACCACAACGTCCCCAAATGAATTCCAGACCACAGCATCTACAAATGAATTCCATACCACAACACCCACAAATTAATGCAAGACCACATCTCATTGGGATCTTCCTATTTGAAGATACGACCAACCTTCCTGGGATCTTCCTTGTGAGGATACCACCAACCATGTTGGGATCTACCCTTAGTGATATGACTAATCATACTAGGATCCACCCTCAATGAATTCACCAACCATATTGGGATCTATCCATGAAGATATGACCAGGCTCTCTATACAGTGACAAAATCATTGGGACTTATTATTCTTTTCTTGTGCATCCACAACTTGCTCCTTTATAGGAACATACTGTAGCTTCACGACTCCTCTCTGCACCACATCCCAGAATTTATGAAACATCAAGTTCTCTGCAACTCTGGCTGCATCTCACCTGCATCTATATTGACATCAAACAATATAGCCATATTGATTCACTACAGGCTGAATCATGTTGCAATGTACTCATCCTCGGTTGTACTAAGGGTAACACTTGTTTGCTTTCTGCTAATCCATGAGATCACACATGATCCCAAACTGAGATATCATCCTAAGGTTATCTTTCTAGCACTTATTCTTTGCATCTATAATGAGTTCATCCTCTCCTATTAGGTCATCAACATATATCAGTATTTAACATTCAACCTTAAAGTAAAGGTTGGAACCATATTTAATCTTGGTAAAGCCTTAGTCTATCGGGAAGTTGTCCATCCTGTCGTACCATGTCAAACTCGAATATCTTCTACAGTCACTCCCTCTGAAGGAGAGCATCCTTCTCCCTGGTAAAGACTAATTACACTAAGATATGAGGTGTACTAAGACTTGTGGAGGGAACAATAGGAATTGATGGCCTTATATATGTGCTTATCCCCCCTGCTAGCCAATCAATGTCTACCCATTGGATAGATTGGTCCAAGCTATGCATTTTGTACTCTATGTATTGAAACATTCTATACTGGAGTGACAGGTATCATCCTATACTATTGATCTTCTATGTATCCATCTCAGGTCACTGGATACCAAGATCCTTTATCTTGAACTTTGTTGGAAAATTCCTCTTGCACCCATCTATGAGCTTGTTGTCCTCTGTAGGATTCCATATTCAACTTTGTAGAAAAGGTTAAGATCTCCATCGCTCTAGGTGATCTTCAAGCTCCTCATGTAACTGGATATGCTTATCCATGGGTTTCTTATGAGCTCATACAAATCCGTTTGTGCACATGTGGTTCTCTACTCGATATATAATTCTACTTTACAGAAGAAGTGTGTATGGTCAATGGAGTATGTCATGCCATAGTCTACTCCATATTTCTAAGAGAAACCATAAAAATTGATTTGTATCCCTTGATGTCATCATCTACTGCATACTTGATCTTGTAGATCCACATGGAAGACACTATGGGATTCTCTTCAGATCTCAGAATCAAATCCTAGACATCATTCCACATGATCAACTGGTACCATTTATAATTGGCTATTTCTTCATAGCTGGAAGGATTTGCATCAATGATGTCATTCAACAATGCCACATAACTAGAGTGTATCTGAGGCCTCTTACTTTTGTTGGAAGTCCCATCATACTTTTATTCATCTTGAATTATCTCTTGTGCCCAATATGGTCTTCACTTCTCGAGGTGGATATACCCCTCTCTTTAGGTCATATCATGATTCTTATATTCTTGTGAAGCTCTTTCTTTCATCACAGTGTCTTTGGCCATGAGAAATTCAGGTTCATCTTCATGTATGTTTATTGGAGTGAATATTTAACTAAATTGTCGTTTCTTGTTCTTTGGAACAAGTCTCATCCTTGTTTTCGTGTAGGTGATTGTTCACGATATTTCTTGCAAGTCAAATAAATCAGTTAAATGGTTAGAAACATTTCATAATATTCAATACATATTCATAATGACAAATTCTTATGCATAAATATATAATATTGCAACTATTTTAACCAATACAACATTCATCCATATTCTGTATACACATAGAAGCTTTCTAGATGCCTTCCATCTCTACCATAACATTATTGAGATTTTGCACTAATCCCAATATGTCAACAAAGAGTTTTCATTCTTTACAAGTAGTAATATAATGTTGTATCGCACCATAGGCCACTTACTCATCACATGCTTATTAGGGGTATACCGTCCATTGATGCAAACATTCTATTATGCATAGTAAATTTCCTTGAACATAGAGAGGTACACAACTAAATAATGTTATTTAAGCAGCTAGGTATATAGGAAATGACAACTGAAATACTTATCTTTGTTTATTTGGTAGACTCCTTCTTGATCCTTATGTCCTTGCAAGAATATCTGGAGCATTCTACTTCATCATCTGATTCTAGGAACCTGTCTTTGTTTGTTTGGTGGGTGGACTCCTTCTTGATCCTTATGTCCTTGCAATAATAACTAGAGCCTTCTACTTCATCATATGATTCTCGAAACCTGTCTTTGTTTTTTGGTGGGTGGAATCCTTCTTGATCCTTATGTCCTTGCAAGAATAATTGGAGCCTTCTACTTCATCATCTGATTCTGGGAACGTGTGTTTGTTTGTTTGGTGGGTGGACTCCTTCTTGATACTTATGTCCTTGCAAGAATAACTGGAGCCTTCTACTTCATCATCTGATTCTGGGAACCCGTGTACTTATTTTTAGTTCACTGATGGCATTCCTTCTTATCTAATGCTGAAATGGATAAGATTATGATATTTGTATTCACCGGTAGAATTCATATTCCTCGTTACTTGAGGAATATTCCTTTTCTTCTCTGAATATTTTATTAGTTGGTTCATCATCTTCAGCGGTGTGAGCATGATTTGTTTTCTTGTTTGACTTTTTGTTGAAGGAGTCTCTATTTCTGGGACAATCTTTGGTAGTGTCCCTTCTCATCACTAGTGTAGCATTGAATGTTTGGATGGATCTCTTCTTTTTGTCTTATATTGTGATGATGGTCCTCCTTCTTTCTATGATTTATTCTAGAGTAAATCGTGAGAGCTTAATCTTCAGTTGCTCCCATATTCTCCTCCTTTGTTATGCATTCTTCCCATAGTCTGGTGAAATATATAAGCTTCCTTCTTGGACATATTCCTTGAATGAATGAATCCCATGAACTTGGGATCCCATTCAAGGTTTTAATCTCCACTTTCGTTTCTTCGACATTTTCTTCAATGGCTTCTTAGTTGATTCTTCATCTGAGAGATTTGCATCTTTACATCCTTGGGTTGAATTTCAAGGTCATCTTCCTGTTGATATCATTTCCTTCATCCAAGATAGTCATTGCATCAAACATATCCTTGGGATTCTATAAGGATGATGCATGTGATATCCAATGGAGACGTAAATAATCCTCTTGTATTTTACTAAGTCTTTCTTATGCTTGGTCTTCATCTCCCTTTGGATCTGCAATTTTATTTTTGTTTTTGTCATAGTTCACTAAGTCATGCTTCTTCAAGTATGAGAAGCACTTTATACTTCCACGATCATAGATTATCAGTTCCTCCAATATTGTTCTCAAGCTTGCCATTGTTTGTCATCATGATAGAAATGAGAACCTCAAATGGAAATAGTGAGGATAGAACTTACCAATGATATTGCTTCAACTTGATGCTTGCTTGAAAGATTTTCTGGAAGACTGCCTCTGGTGGACCTATGGTTTGATAGAGAAACCCTAATTTTTCAACTTAGGTATCTTTCATATTTTATTAGATAGAAATGTGCTCCTCTTCAAGGCGAGCTGAGCAACATACTCATTTTCCCAAAACAGTGGACATAACTGCAAAATATATGATTCCCTAGTTTTCTCTAGTAGTAGTATTAGGTAAAAAATTGAATATCCAAGGAATGATAAACTTATTCCATAGACATATGAACCCTCCTAAGTCAAGTTTCATAGTCCTCCTTTTTTAACTAATCAGTGGAGGGAATTGCCCGGAACAAGAAGCCCTATTTTTCTCCAATTTCTTCTACATAATTGTCTGATATTGAGTCTGTTGTATCTCTAAAATTCATGCTACTTTGGTTCTGAAACTTCATCTTGAGATATCCTGATATTTTTTCTTTTCAACCCCACAGGTTATAGAAAATTTTTATTCACCAAGTGGTACTTATGTGAAATTTCCCAAGGTTACTTTTTTGAGGACTGTTCAGTATAACGAACTTGTATAGGCTGCCACTTGTCACTGTTTCACCTTTTGTGTTTGAAACTTGGATAATAGAAACTAAAGTCAATTCCCTATTTGAAACATCTTGTAAAATTTCATTTGGACCTTCCTAGACCGAGATATAAAAATTCTCCCGAGGTGTCCTGTTTGAGACTGGATTCTAGAGGAGGCTGGATCCTTGGTTGGGAGAAATCATATTTCCTAAAGTATAGCTACCATAGGGCTGAAACCCACATATACGGTACAAAATAATTTAATCTTCATCCTGTAAAAGTTTTAGCTCCCGATTCCTTATACAATATTGAGTTATAGTGAAAGTCCCAAGATGACTAGTTTTTGTCTTCTAGGGTTTTCATGTATGAAACCCTAATATTCATTACCTTCCATTGTAGCAGTATTTTGGCTATACAAAGACTTCTTTCGGGGTGGATATGATACCATGTTAATATTTAAATGGATATACAATATCTATAAAACCATTTATCGTCATAACATCATAACCATATACAAAAGGATCACTGAAAGAAAGATAAGCACAACCACACAAAAGAACACAAAAATTTATCTTAGGAAAACCTCATGGGGAAGAAAACCTAGCAAAAATTCCTTGATATAGAATTCAACCAAGTATAGTGTAAGACCCAAATAATAAGACATATAAGACCCCAAGAATAATACTGGACTGCCTCCTCTCTCCCATATGGACTACTCTTTCTCTCTCTAGTGCAACTGCTGAGTTATGTTGCTTGTCCAAATGAGGGAGGCACCTCTTCTTATTTATACTGATAAGCTAAGATGCCTAATAACCCAATTGGGTTGATTTCTCCTTGCTGTCAGGGAAGATTTTCCTTGGAAGAATAAAAAATACATTTTAATAATACTTTAGTGGGAACTACTAACCTGACTTACAACAGAGGTTTTACCTCAATACTTTACATGCCCAATTACATCAATGACATCCCTAATCGGAGGAACATCTCCAGAAGGGGTGAAAACAATAAGAATACAAAATAAAATATCTTTCTTAGTTACATTTCTTTAACAGGTTGGATCTATGATTTTCCTTTTATTTTCTCATAGAAATGCATTTCCATCCTAATGGATTCATCAAGAGTTGGTGTATTAACAAACTCAATCCTATCTCTAAAATTTTGGGGCATACTTCTAAGGAAGCATTGGATTTTCACCCTCTCATATTTGATATAATCCACATACCTTAACAATTCCAAAAAAGTGTGGACATGTTCTTTTATAGAATTTGTTCCCAACTTTAGTTCATTGGAATCCTTCCTCTTGTTATCATAATACCTAGTAGATAGATATTTTTCCTTGAAATACTTCTTAAATCCCTCTTAGCTGATACTTCTTTCCTTGATTCCTTTTACTTGCATGAGGTGCTCCCATCAAATTGAAGCTCTGTAATTTAGATTGTAGTTAGTAATTATAGCCTTTTCATTTCTCGAGTAATCATGATTTCTAAAATACTTCTTCATCCCAATAATCCATGCTTCTTCCTCTTGACCTATCTTACTTTCTCCATCAAATGTGGGAGGCCTTGCCTTCCTAAATTCTCCTTGTGGAATGTTTTTAAAATGCCTTCTCCTTTAAAATCCATTGGAAGTACTCTTTGGGATACTTTGAGAACCTTTAGAATCACATTACATGTTAGAAGAATATTTTGACAAATATACCTTATGTCCCATTCTCGAGGAGATATTTCTTGGATGCAACATCCTCTTCCTAGAGTAGCCTCTAAAGTGACTCTCTGCATTTCTCCTTCTTATCCCACATTACTTGGATTGGACCCAAGATTTATCCTCTGTTGCATATAAGTGAGGCTATGCAAAATATCATCATTGATTTGGTTCTATTCTTCATGATCCTTCATCAATATTTCATTGACATTTATCATGGTTTCAACCACATTCTGAGTGATTTTCTCTCTTCTCCCATTTGATTCAGTCTTTTCATTGCCTTCTTACATATTTTATCCTAAGATATAATCATCATGTTCATAAGGGTCTTGAGCATCATTCATGGCCACCATTTTCCTTTGGAAACTCTTTCCCCCTGCCTGCTACCCTCTGCCACAACTATTCAAAGCTTATGAGCTACAAACATTATGCATCAAATAGATATTTATTAGACATCTTAGTAATATATGAAATGATACATAAATTTTTTATTTTGAATAGCATTAGTGTCATCGAATTATTCACAGGGTTCTTATGCTTTCATTTGTTCCAATTATGAATTTATAGAATTGCCCTCAATTTTTATTTTGTTTTTGTCAAAACAAGGTCATAAGAACTATTATGTTCAAATATATGAGAAATATGAATCCCTTAATCATATTTTGACTATGCAACACTACTCCCCTCTGGATAATATTTTTAACACCTATCCTCATGCTCCATTATGACCTCATATATATAATTTACATTCTTTCAAAATAACAATTTTGCCCAATTCTGCACTTTGTCCATGGGTGCAATTAGCCTCAAAGGCCAGCTATGATTGCTTGTGGAAGTGAACATAGAGATAAATAGGAAAAAAATTCTACCTGGAAATGTTATTTCATATGAAAAGGGTCACTCATTAACTTTCATATCTCTGATCCGATCTTCCATCCAACCACTATAAAATTCTGGGTGTAACTCCTTTTGACTTTTTTGAATTTTCTGAAATTTCAATTTTTTACCAAAATTGACTCCCCAAATTTCAAATCTTCACCAAAATTTACTATCTAAAGGAAGTTATCTATTTTGATGAGTAGGTAAAAGGTTGTGTTTAATTTTTTTTTCTTTTCTGGTTTCGACTTCTAGGATCGCTTTTACCTCCTTCAAGATTTTCAAAATCCCCAAAAAGTTCTCTGGAATAGTGCTTTTTGGCCTTCTTTCACAAGCCAATTTCACACTCTTTAGAATTTGGATCTAATATTCCAGAGTTAACTATGTTCCTAGTCTATGACTATGCCATAATAATTTTGATCCAAACTGATCTCTCATCATCCCTTAGGACATTGATTTGTAAGAGTCACTAATTCGAAATTTAGACGAAATCGAAACAAAATGGGACCATGCCTCTCACTGTCACTTGTATGAACTTCGTTAATGGCATATGAGCATCATAGGCCTCATCCAATTCTAATTTAAATTTCTTCTTCTATCGAAAAACTAGATTTCAGGATCTATACTCATTTTTTCCTCAGACCCTGACATGTTGATCCTAGCTTCTTCCAAGCCTTTCCAACTTTTCTGATAAGAAATCAGAAATCATATTGCACAATTAATTTATAAAAATCAATTCCAGCCTTTTCGACTTCAAATATTATCTTTTGTACATCGATAGTCAGAAATCGAAGGTGCAAAATAACTCCTGCACAAATCCTTCCTACCATTTCCACTCCGACTAATATGTTCCATACGTTGGGAGTCAGAAGTTGGCATTGCAGAATGATTTCCAAGAATACCTCAACCTCTTGACTCTGATTAGTACCTTCCATATGTCAAGAGTCAGAAGTCAGAAATCCATCTCTATGCTACTACGTAGTCCAAGTCCCATACTTTCGTCGCTGACACCTTGGTGTTGACACTTCGACGTCGACATCAACACGATGATCCTTCCACGAGCAAGTTGTCAATCTCGATGTTGGCACTTCAGCATCGACACCTCGAGACTATCCAAATGATAGCAATAAAATATCCTTCCACCCTTCTGATTTTGATGTCAAAATTCAAAATTCAGCATGATTCCCAGGTTACTTCAGACTTATTCTATTGATATCTTTCACGTTCGAAGGTCATTTTTGATTAAATAGACTTTGCTGGAAAGCTATCAAAAATCTCTATACAATGGTGTATTCCTCTACAACATTTGAATATTTTTATTTTTGATCAATTTAACCCATGATTTTACTAAACACTTATCAACACTCCTTGTGCATTTCTAGTTTTCTACTTATAAGTGTGGATTCTGGACCAAACAAGCCCAGTGTTGCAACTATTCGCTTTGATACCACTCTGTCACTTCCCCACTCATCAATCCGACCAATAGATGGGGACATGAATGATATGCACGGTGATATATTTCTCCCCATGGCCATAGTATGAATTTATTAACATATAAATGCATGTGCAAATTTATATTAAACATACACACTGGAATTAAACTCTATTAATGTACACACAACATGCAATTACCAGAATGTTCATCATAGGCATAACAACAAAAATAATGCACATACATAAAATCATTTTCATGCTATTCACATGCATCTAATTGAACAATTCATGCTAGTTCAGCTCATTCAGTTTTACACAATTAATAACAATTCATAACACATAAATTTCACATAATAAGAGACAATAGTAAACACTTGTATTTTAATTGAAATTTCCTGAGAAACTGGTTATGGAAGAGAAAAGTTCCATGCAAGATAGGTCTTTGTTTAGCCTATATTATTTCAACTGAGAGACCACCCCAAATATGGGATATGTATCCACTAAGGAGGAATTACCCAGGCTCACTCACAACCATAAGGACAGATACTCATGTTAATCCAACACACAGTCGGGTTTGTCAACAAAGTAGGGAGGCAGGGAAGGAGATAGATAAGCCAATGAGCTCAACCACAGAGCTACATGCATAACAATTTGACTTTAGACATCCTTAGCACCCACAATCCTACTACACACAACACAAGGAAGGTCCCCTTCTCTACTACACAATCTATCAGGAGACCCTTTTCTCCAGTGCTCTTCAGAGTGGGCATAGAAAGGTCCAAGCTGGTAAACCTATAGAGATTCTTGTATTCAATGGGTTTATCAAGAAATTCTGACCTGTGGTCTCACTACCACTTCAATCCACTCTTGGAGCTTTCCAAAATTTGGCCATGTGACTATCAATCACAAAATTCCACTTTCAGGATTCCAAATCTGGGCCTTCCTATGGATATTTGGGCTTTTGGAACTCTAAATTTCTCCCTGGGGTTTATGTCTATGGATTCCCTACTAGATTTCACTCCTAATGTGAATTTATGGGCGTTTTTGGCACTTTAAAACGTGACTTCTTTCCAAGTTGCGATTTCATCTACAATTTTCATTGACAGGGATGCATAACAAGCTAGAAATTGATGTCTAGTTGTTCTACAATGGACTAGGGAACATGGAAAATGAAATCAAATAAGGAAAAAAGACTTATGGGTCAAGTAAACCATGCCCATACTCAACCATATGTTTTTTTTGTTTGTTTTTCCCATGCTCCATCAAATCATGAACTGATTTATTGGCTACCATCTTACACATAAATAAATGTCAGCGTAGCTAGTCAAGATGGTTCTCAAGATGAGATTTAGCAACAAAATATTGAATCCCACAAACCCTCACCTCTCCCTAGTGGATATTTGTTTCCATATCCAGATCTTGGAATTTTATTTCATTTGAATATTTACATGCTTAAGAATTTCCTATGCCTTACTAGCACATGGCTAATAAAATATAACATAATTTCCTTTTTAAAAGCAAAGAATTCAGTAGTAGTACCCTGCCCTTGAGCTTCATGCTAGGAATCATACATCACATATACATAATATTTACATATAAATCCAATGCATTCTAAAGGTCAAAATGGGGGTATTACATTTGTGGCAGTCCAAATATGGTATCTACCTCAAGTTAGTTGACCAAGGTCTAATTGAACCCATTGGAGTGTTGCAAAATGTTACCAATGACATCATGGGAATTGATACAAAAATTGATTTTGAAGTAAATGATCCAAAAGAAGGATCCAAGTAATTCCCTGCACTTATGGGATGACCATGGGAAAGACAAATGAATTCTTCTATCTCTCTTGAAAAAGATAGAATAAAACTCAAGGGAGATGGGAGAAAGGTGATTGTAGCTATCTATCCATCTGGATAAAAACCATGGGCTTGACTAAACGGCCATGATGCATATATAACAACGTTTTACCAAGTTATGAAAAAAATGAAGACTCGATTGAACCAAATGAATATGGATAAATTCATTAAGTATCGACCATATATGTCGGACGAAAATATGACTTTGATCTATACGACTAGAAAATGGAAAACTATGAAGCACACACAAGCGACAATTGGTCAGTCGATTTCATCCCTTGACGACTAAAACAAAAGTTTTTTTTTGTCTTTTTCATACCAATTTTTTTGAAAAGAGAATAAGGGAGTACCCAACCATTGTACAAATGAAAATCAAACCGACAAATCTACCACCCCTGCAGTACAAGGAATGAAACTCATAAGTAACCCACGGGGAAGTAGTATCTAAAAATGTTGGAGACCAACACCAATTACAAAGCATAGTCGAAACATTTACTGGTCAATCAAATAGATGGTGGATACTTATTAAACATGACTACATACATGGAAGACTGCGTCGACATACCTTATTGAGCAGTTTGGTGGGAGAAAGTTAACATCACAAGTATAAATCCAAAAAAAAATCCAAGTTCTATATCCTCTCGTCCATAAAGAAAATTGAAAATAATTTGGAAACAAGTCAAATACATAGATGATAGAATTTGGCCACACTTGTTTCTAAATACATTGGATGAGTTGCCTAATGTAGCATCCCAAAAAATACACAAAAATTTAAAATTTTTCTATGTGATATTAAATGTTAAATCATAGCTTGAATGCTAGTTTAATAATTAACTTCCAATAGATAGATTATAAGGACAAGATGTCAAGAGAGAACTTAGGAGTGAATACTATTTGGTTAACTGTAACTTAGAGGTTACTAACTTGTAAGTCACATGCCACTAACCATACTAAATATATAATTATTTTCAGTCTTGAATAGTAAATTGTTGGTCAATAATTAAAGAGTTAAGATAATTTATTGAATTCAGATCATTGGTTTATTTGTAAAAAAAAGTATGATTCTGATGGTTATCTTCTTTAGAATGTGTAAGACTCTGATGCTTGTTTTATTTTCTTACTGAAGGGGTCTTGAGGTTAGCCTGAGGCTTACTTAGCTTTTCTTAAAGCTAACACAGATCCGATGTTTGTGCATGATTCACAGGTAAAACTTACTTTCAGGTTTACAATGTAAAAAATTAAAACTCGGAAGACCAAACGAGTAAGCTAGAAAATATCCTTAAACTCTATTTAATGTCTAGATTATTGAAGTGGAAGAGTTCCTATGCCTATAGCAAATACTACACTACCTAGGTAACAATTTGAGTTGATAGCGTGATTATTTATTCTAAACACTTGAATTATATGCTTGATTGTATATGATTATCCAAACATGCTTGTAGTTATTTTTGGTACTAGAATCCCTAATACCTTCCAAATGATTTATAACTATGGATTTTATCCATGTTAACCCTAGAACTTACCTAAGCATTAACATTCTTATCTTGGAAATTAAAACTAATTACAAAAAAGACAAACCTAGGCATATATTCGATGCATAAAACTAAAACCACAACCTAGCTAAAACTCAACAATGCATAACAATGATTTGATTATTTTAACAAAAGTAATAGTATTACTTTACATACATCGTTGGGTTAATATGCAGGTTCAAACTATATCAAACTCAAAATATTTTAAAGTTAGTGCTATCCACATGGTGGATGCTCGCAAAATGGAGGGTTTTGGGTGATAAACCCTAAGCAACGGCATTCAAAGCTTTACCCTAAAAATTCGCTTGGTTTCAAATTACTTGTTTGTTTTTGGAAGGAGGAGTAGGCCGGAAGGCCCTTGGCCCCCTCAAGTCTCTGCAACAGTTGTCACTCTTTAATTTCTCATGGTATTAGCATGATTTGAAGTTATGGTTCTTCACCATAACCGTTCCTTTGAGATCAACGTTAAAACAGTGGTCACTTCTTCTTTTCCTGTGGCGTTAGCAGGATTTGAAGCTATGGTTCTTCACCATTATTGTCTCTTTGAGCTTGGTCATGGCGTTAGCAAGCTTTGAAGCTCTGGTTCTTTTCCATTATTGTTTCTTTGAGCTCCAAGCTAAAAACTGGTAAGTAGTGACGAAATCCTCCAAGCATTCTTCTCCTTTATTTTTATTATTTAAAACTTAGCTATTTATAAAACAATTCTAAGTGGTTTTTGTTTGATGGTAGGTGATAAATGCTTGCCATTGCACAGTTGAAATTTGAAGGTGAAGAGATGAAAGGTGTAAGCATGAAAGGCTTGGGAAAGCCTTAGTCCCAACCCTGGGGTACCCTTCATTGCGAATATGTCGTATATGATACCAATGGTGCTTATGGAATGTTATGGTGTGTTCAAATTTTACTTGTGGTAAAATGTTGTTTTGCTTGGAGAAGTTGTGGAGGTCGTAAGGCCATCCTTAGTGATATTCCTTAGGGTTTCACCAATGAGCTACGATTCTTGTAATAAGGAGTTAGGGTAAGAATATTACTGTTCCAAGGTTTCGAAACATTGTTCATAGCTGTATTTAAGTTATATGGAACTTCCTCGGCCTCTTGCTCAGCCATCGTAACTATTTTGAGGCTAAGAACCATGAAAGCGTTTTGGTTTTAAGCATTGCACCCTGTGGCAACTGTATTGGTTAATTTCTTTATAAAAAGAAGACTCTGTTTATAATTCTTTTGTCTTTAAAAGGAAAAGCTTATGGCCATAATGTAAATATCTGTTTAGCATTTGTTTTTCCTTTGGTATTTTTGGTTGCATAGTGCATTAAACTCGGTAAACTGTTTTCAACATTTTGTTGTAATTTCTTATATGAATACGAACTGGTTAACCGCATTTGGCAAATTAGTTGTTTGAAATTCTATTTGAGCAACCTATACCGTAAGAATAATCTTAGGGTTTGGTTTTGATAAACAGTTTTGGTAATTAAGTTAAAATGGTTAACTTCTGATTTTCGATATTTGTATAAACAATATTTAGATTTGATAGTTTTTATTTTAAATTGGAAGAGCTGGAAATCTATCCTTCGATTTACTTAAATGTTGGATAGATTTAAGAGATAATATTTGTTCCTTATCTGAAGTATACAGTTGTCTATTTTTTAATTAGTTTCTAGCTATGGTAATCTTCTTTTCTTCTCAAATAGGTTCTGTAAATGGTTATGAAGGATTGTATTTATAGATTAGGGTTTTAGAAGGACAGTTTACAAATATTAATAATAGTAATAGTGTTAAACTTTATCTTTACAATTTGGTTTCCTAAGTACTTAAGGTACTATAATACAATAGATATTATAATTCTAACAAAAAAAATTAGTCTTTTGACTGAACATCATGAACTTCTGTGCTAGATGTTTGAAATAAATAGTTTGAGGTTAGTACTAAAGCTAAAATAGCTGGTAAATCAGTTATCTGTGCATTATTTACTGTAATATAAATAGAATACTTGTTTATAATTTAGGTATTAAAGCGTTAGAACAATGAATGGTTTTTCTTTACTAAGTGTAAATAAATAGTTTGTATTATAGTAATTATTATTATGTTATACTATTCATAGTTTAATGACTGTGTGACAAGAACTTACAATAATGAAATCTATGTAAAAAGTTCTTAGAGGTTTTTGTATAACAATTTAAGTCCTAGAAATGGAATTATTATGATAAATAGCTAGAAAATATAACATCAAAAAGCTTCCAATGTCAACATAGTTACTTGAAGATATTGTTGGTAAACTTATCAGAAGAAAAGATTGTTGATTTATTTATATGGAAACTCTCTAATTCGATAATAGTTCAGATCATTTTGTCCATGTATAATCATTCCTATCTACAACTAAACAATCGTTATGTACTAGAGTACTTCATCGTAAGATGAGTGAAAAAATGTCGAAAGAAATTTTACTCATAAATCAATCATTTCTAATTCTAGGTTCATTTATTTAGATAATCATATACTAGTAAATTTTTCTAGATAAATGCAGACTTAAGCATTCTACTGATAGATTCAAAATATATATGTACTAATTGAAAAGCTAAACATGACTACTTTCATTCCAGTAATTAAATTTGACAGAAATAAATAAGATAACACAATGGAACCTGGTAATTTGTAGAAGAGACAAACAACCCAAGGAGCCTCTTCCACCCAACCTTTTTCTAAAGATAGCTCAAATGCTTGTCTTAGGACCCTCGATCCTGTCCACTGATCCACCAGGATGAATGCACTGTGTAAATAAATGAGACTATATACCCATGCAACTCAACAGAAGTACTTAGCAGCAGTAATATTGTCCTCAACAATAAAGAACTCAGCTATCAAGTTGCACTAGTTCTGAATGCACTCTTAAACATTAAATCCACTTCTAACTTTCCCCTCATCCAATCTCTTGTGCTCCTTTCTCAACTTCAGAAATTTCACAAGGTAAAGAATGAACAACCTCCTGCTGAATTCAATGGATATATATTCATGCCTAGGTCTTTTGGTCAATTTTTTAGTTAATGAGCCACCTTCTCTATTCCACTTTCTTGGGGAACATGACCACAAAATTAGGGAAGTTTCCCCCTGCAACAACTACAAGTGATTGAAAATGCTGCCATGTGTCAGTTTGCTCTCACCCCAGTCTATTCCTCCTACTAGGTCAGTGGACACTCATTCAACAACCTCCTTAGGCTATTTGTCTCATCTTTTATTTATTAAATAATAAAATATTCAACATAATTAATTACAGTCGTCCTTGATCCCACTTAGTCAATAGTCATAAAATTTATAATAAAAATAAAATATAATATTTTCTTAAACATAAAATTTTTATTGAAATTGGGGTACGTGACATACACCCCCACTTAAGTCCAACATCATCCTCGATGTTGATTTATTCATCATCCTCAGAGCTTCCATGGAACAAAATTGGATATGTTTCCCACATATAACTCTCCAATTTCTAGGTTGCTTCTTCTGGACTAAGGTGCTTCCATTGCGTCTTCACCTGTCCAATGGTGTGATTCCGAAGCAAAATCTCCCTCTTGTCGAGGATACAATCCGGTTCCACCAGAAAATATCCTTTGGGATCCACCTGCACATCATTCCAATTTAGCACATGAGTAGCATCGTGTAAATATTTTTTTTAAACAAAAATATGAAAAGCATTATGAACTTTAAGATTTGGTGGCAATTCCAATTGGTATGCCACCAGTCCAACTCTGGACAGTATTTCGAAAGGCCCACAGTACCTGGGTGCTAGATTAGCACAACTCCCTAATTTTAAGGAGTTATTTTTAAGTTTTACCTTAATGAAAACATGTTCTCCTACCTGGAATTCTTTCTGAGTTTGTTTAAGATTCGCTTGGCTCTTCTGTTTGTCCTGTGCAACCTTTAAATTACCTTGTACCTGCTTCATGGTTAATTCCATTTCCTTTAATAACTCAAGTCCTAGTATTAACCTGTCAACGAGGTTACTCCACGAGATGGGAGTATTGCATTTTCTTCTGTACATAATTTCAAATGTGCTGAATTTTTTTGAAGCTTGGTAGTGGTTGTTGCATGCAAACTCAACCAAGTGTAAGTAGTCCTCCCATTTACTTGGTTGTTCTCTAATGTATATCCTTAAAATATCTTCCAAAACCTGATTTACCCTTTATGTCTGTCCATCCATTTGCGGATGAAAAGATGTACTGAAATTCAAAGTAGTATCTAAGCCTTTAAATAAATATTTCCAGAAGTTTCCCGTGAATTTAGAGTCCCTGTCAGAAATTATAACTTTTGGTATTCCATGCAAATGAAAATTTTGTTTCATAAATATTTCAGCAATATTAGCAACCTCATGAGTGGTCTTTACTGGTATAAAATGGGCTTCCTTACTGAGTTTGTCAACAACTACCATTATTGAATCATTCTAGTTTTGATTTCTAGGAAAACCTATAATGAAATCAATGCTGATTATTTCCCATTTCCAGCTAGGAATTGGTAATGACTGTAATAAACCAGCTGGATGCTAATGTTCAGTCTAAAACTATTGACATTCAAACCATCTAGAAATATATTTTGTCAACTCATTCTTCATATTCGACCAAAAGTAATATTTCCATAAACTAGTTATTGTCTTCTGATAGCCAAGGTGTCCATAATAAGAAATTTGATGTAGTTCATTCAAAATTAGCAATTTAACTTTAGGTACATTAGGTACATGCAACCTATTTTTATAAAGTATTAACCCTTTTTCATTTAGATTGTAACCTGTATTTAAACTTTCAGTTACATTTTATGCCACTTTAGTGTTAGAATAATCAACCCATAGCTAGCTACCTTAGACATTAAATTAATCATTTTTGTCTTATTTGCCTAGTTTCATGATTCCACCTTATGCAAGTTGTCATCTACTTATCCATAGTGGTCAAACTTGCCTATTTTGACTCATGGATCACTTGGGAAACCTCAAGGAATCAAATATGCTTTATTCCTGGCCTCCTAGGTGCCCTTCTGCTTTTTCTGCTTTATTGCCTGCTTTTTCAGTGCTTTAAGGCAATTGGGAAAGTTTGACTAAGTGAGGTTAACTAGTTTTTTGTCCTCCACATCCTCCACTCTTTTCTCCTATGAAAAGCATGTATGAGTTGTCCTTCCATCACCTTTTATCTTGCCTAAGTGCTTTTGCCAATTCGTGAGCTCCTTGAATGATTTGGAAACTACTTTATGCACCTATGGGGGATTTGTTTAATTTTAATAAGCCTGCTTTTGACTAGATTCGAATTTCCTTGTCATGCATTTGAATCCCTTATGTAATTATTTAATGTAGTAGCCTATGTTATTACAGGGTTGGCTATTGTACACTAATTTAATACAGTTTAGTGTTCAGCTCCATATTCAGTCTCTTTTGTGAGTGATTTTGCATGTACAATTGATAATTGTTGTGAGTGTAATTGTTCTATCACTGGGTTCAATTTCCACATGGTATCAGAGCCATTGTAGATCGATTTATCTCCTTCAATTTGTTTTGTAGGTTCGACATCAGTGACTGGGAGCCTTCTACTGACAGCCGGGACAATTTCTGAGCTATGGATCAATCTCAGAAGATCATCTTGACTCCCTTCAACTTCTTTGAATGGAAAGTAGAGATGGAGATACTGTTGAGAGAAAAAGGCCTCTACAGAGTGACTATGGAAATAGAATCAGAGCTCAATGCAGCTGTAGAGAAGATAAAATGGCACAACAGGAGGGATGAGGCCTATGGTCTCTTGTGTCTGAGTATTTCCAGAGACCTCCTTTTCCATCTTGATGGATTGACATCACCGAATGAAGTATGGGAGAATCTTGTTGATATTTTTGGAAAGACAGATGAGATGAGGGGACAACAAATTGAAAATGAACTGATCTCCCTGAGTCCCAATAGCTTTGAATCCCTGCAACTCTATTTCTCCAAGTTCAAAGCACTTGTTTTGCAGCTAAAACAATGTGGGATTGAAAAAAAGGATGATCAGCTCGTCTTGGCCATACTCTTGAAGCTTGGACCTGACTATTCAGTGTTTGTTTCGACCTTCTATGCCACAAAATTGACAGCTTGAACCTGGAAGATGCCTAGCCTTGCAGATTTCATGGAATCTCTCACACAAGAACAAGATAAAATGGTGATGATGGGCACCATCAAACCATCCAAAGACCAAGATCTGGTTGCTAGAGATTTGAGGGTGGATTCAAAAAGCAAAAAGAAAGCTAAAAATCCACCTAAGAAAAAGAGAGACAAGAACAAGTCTCTGGAGGAGCCTCAAGGTTCCAAGAAGAACTACCAGAAGAAGAAGAATAAAGGAGAAATGAGCAAGTGCACATACTGAAATAAGAGCAATCACACTGAAAGCTCCTGTATAAAAAAGAAAATAGACATGTTGACCCAACTCCTGGAAAAGAATTGAATCTCCCTTCCAGACAGCTCAAAGAAGAGAGAAGGAGGATCAAGTTTAGAAGACAGAGAGAGAGTTCATGCATTGGTTGTTGGCACATCAAGCTCACCTAGTTTCATCATTGATTCTAGAGCTTCAAGACATATGGTTTCGACCAAGGAGGCATTCTCCTCACTTTAAATGTCAAAAGGTCCACCAATAGTACTGGGAGATGAATCTCTCACTAAAGTTTGGGCAAAGGGAGGATTGATCTTGATCATGGTCAGTTCAGCAATGTGTTGTATGTTCCTGGTCTTGCCTCCAACCTCTTATCAGTGTATCAGATGAATCACACTGGGTCTCCAAAGAAGGTCATATTCTCCCCTAATGAATTTGAGATCACAGAGATCTCAAGTGGTAAAGTCATTGCAAAAGGCGTTGCAAATCATACTTCGAAGGTATACATGTTCTCACACTTCCTACCCTACTCAAACCCCTCTGCTCTTCTGATTCATGCTAATGAGGCAAGCAAGATTTGGCATGAAATATTTGGCCACCTAAATTACAAGTATCTTTCTGATTTTAGTGAAAAAGAGATGGTCATAGGGTTACCAAAGATAAAATTTTCCAAAGGAGTCTGCCAAGGTTGTATCCTAGGAAAACACCCAGAGCATAAATTTGAGAGAGCTAGTCATGAGAGAACCTCTGCACCCATCGAGTTGATCCATAGTGATGTTGCTGGCCCATTCCCTCATATGTCCATGAGTTAGGACAAATATGCATTGACTTTCATAGATGACTTTTCCAGGTATTGCTGGGTTCACTTCCTGAAACACAAGTCTGAAGTTTTTGGCCTGTTCAAAGTCTTTAAGGCTTTGGTTGAAAACCAGTCTAGGAGGAAACTCAAGGTCCTCAGATATGAAAATGGTGGTGAGTATGTCAATTCTGAGTTTATTCAATATTGTATAGATGTAGGTATTCAGATGCAGCATTCTACCCCTTACACACCATAGCAAAATGGTGTTGCTGAGAGGAAGAACAGATCATTGAAGGAGATGGCAACATGCATGATGGAGGCCAAAAATTTGCCACCAAAGTACTGGGCCGAAGCTATAAACTATGCAGCCTATATCCAGAATAGGGTGCCTCATAAATATCTTGATGGTATGACTCCTTTCGAAGCATGGAGTGGGCACAAGCCAGATGTGACCCATTTCAGGATTTTTGGCTCAAGGGCTTGGGCTAGAATTCCAACAGAAAAGAGGAAGGCTTTGTAGCCCGAAAGCCAAGAGTGTCTATTTGTTGGGTACTTTGAAGATTCAAAAGCGTACAAGCTGATAAATTTGAGCACAAACAAAGCCTTCATTGAGAGGTGTGTTCAGTTTCAAGAAAAACCCCTAGCAGCAGTGGAAGTTGGAGAAGCCTCTTCACCACCAGATCCTCTGAAAGTAAGTGAAGAGATTTTTGAACATGCTGATTCTGATATGTCTGATAGTGATGAGTTTATTGCAGATCCTAACAGCCCTACAAGGCAAAAATGGGCAGCCAATACCATTCATGTAGCAGGAGAGCTAGTTGGGAATCCCAATGACCCTAGGAGGACTAGATCTCAATTTGAGAGTGCTCTGTGCATGAACGATCCTATGTTTGCTGAGAAATGCTATCTGATGGTGGAATTAGATCCTCAGACATATGAAGATGTAGTAGGAGATCCAAGATGGCAAGCAGCCATGAAGGAAGAGTTCAGCTCACTCCAGAAGAGCAACACTTGGGAGCTAGTGGATCTTCCCCCAGGGAGGAAGCTAGTTCAGTGTAAGTGGGTGTACAAGACCAAATTTGTTGCTGATGGTTCACCTCTGAAGTACAAGGCCATATTGGTAGCCAAGGGCTACTCACAGGTTCATGGCATATATTACAATGAGACCTTTTCACCAGTGGCAAAGATGGACTCCATCAGGCTAGCCTTAGCCATTGCAGCTTGAAAGCAATGGGAGGTACATCACATGGATGTAAAGTGTGCCTTCCTGAATGGAGATCTCACTAAATAGATATACATGCAGCAGCCTCAAGGATTTACTACTAACCCATCTCTTGTGTGCAGGTTGAGGAAGTCATTGTATGGGCTAAAGCAAGACCCCAGGGCTTGGTATGCCAAGATTGGCAGCTTCTTGCTATCACTGAATTTTGTTCGGTGCAAATCAGATCCAAATGTCTATTTGAATTTAATTAATGGTTCATTAATAATCATTGTGTTATATGTTGCTGACCTTCTCATTACAGGAAGCTCAAAGGATGAGATTGCTTCCTTGAAGGGTGCAATGAACCAAGCCTTCTCCATGACAGATTTGGGGCTCTTAAGCCAATTCTTGGGGATTGAGATTGCTCAAACCAAAGCTGGAATCAAGGTGCACCAGTCCAAGTATGCCTTGGATTTGATGAACAAATTCAAAATGAAGGATTGCAAGCCAAGCAAGACTCCTTTCCTTTCAGGAGTGAAGCTGGAAGAAGCTGATTCTTCACCTATGGTAAACAATACACTGTATAGGCAATTGATTGGATGTTTGTTGTATCTTACACATACTAGACCTGATATTTATTATGCAGTAAGTGTGGCTTCTAGATATATGGATCAGCCTCATGAGATCCATTGGAAAGCAGTCAAAAGGATCTTTAACTTTGTTCAGGGAACAAGGACACATGGGATCTTCTATAAAGCAAAATATGATCTTGATTTGATTGGGTTTACTGACAGTGATTGGGCAGGTGATAACACAGATAGAAAGGCCACATTAGGATATGTGTTCATGCTTGCAGAAGGGCCAATCATCTGGTCATGCAAGAAACAGAGTGCCATTGCACTCTCATCTACAGAAGCAGAGTACAGAGGAGTTGTAAATGTAGCAACTCAATATTTATGGTTGCAGGGGTTACTTGGAGAGTGTGGCTTTGAATCAGAGTACTCAAATACCATCTACTGTGATAACCAGAGTACCATTTGAATCTGCAATGATCTAGTTCAGAAGCAGAGAACCAAACACATAGAGATCCATATGCACTACATCAGAGAGCTTGTGCATGATGGCACCATTCACCTACTCTTCTGTTCATATTCATAACAAGTAGCTGATATATTCACCAAATCATTTTGTGAGAAGACCTTCAGCATGAGTGAAGACAAGATTTCCAAATTTTGTTTTACAGTCCATGTTTAAGGGAGGATTTTCCCATGTGGTTTTTGCCTCTTTCCTTGTTTAAATGGACATGTAGTATGTAAAGGGTGACTAAGCCTTGTTGCTAGGCCCTATAATTTTCTAATATATTACTCACAAGTTAGGCTTAAGGGGGGGTGTTAGAATAATCAACCCATAGTTAGCTACCTTAGACATTAAATTAATCATTTTTGTTTTATTTGCCTAGTTTCATGATTCCACCTTATGCAAGTTGTCATCTACCTATCCATAGTGGTCAAACTTGCCTATTTTAACTCATGGAGCACTTGGGAAACCTCAAGGAGTCAAATCTGCTTTATTCTTGGCATCCTAGGCGCCCTTCTGCTTTTTCTGCTTTATTGCCTGCTTTTTCAGTGCTTTAAGGCAATTGGAAAAGTTTGACTAGGTGAGGTTAACTAATTTTTTGTCCTCCACATCCTCCAATATTTTCTCCTATGAAAAGCATATATGAGTTGTCCTTCCATCACCTTTTAGCTTGCCTAAGTGCTTTTGCCAATTCGTGAGCTCCTTGACTGATTTGGAAACTACTTTATGCACCTATGGGGGATTTGCTTAATTTTAGTAAGCCTACTTTTGACTAGATTCGAATTGCCTCCTCATGCATTCGAATCCATTATGTAATTATTTAATGCAACAGCCTATGTTATTACAGGGTTGGCTATTGTACACTGATTTAATACAGTTTAGTGTTCAACTCCATATTCAGTCTCTTTTGTGAGTGATTTTGCATGTACAATTGATAATTGTTGTGAGTGTAATTGTTCTATCACTGGGTTCAATTTCCACATTTAGCTTGCAATTTTTGGTAATTTTCATCCAATTTTACTCCTTTGAGATGATCTTTTAAATCTGTTTTGTAAGTACTGATTTCGGCCATAAAATTTCTGTTTTGTAAGTACTGATTTTGGCCATAAAATTTAATCTTACATTTCTGCTCAAAGCATCAACTACTTTATTTTCCTTCCCCTTGATATGTTGGATCTCAAAACCATATTCGCTGAGGAAAGCTAGCCACCTAGCTTACCTTGTGTTTAAGTTTGGTTGATCCAACATATACTTTAAACCCTTATTATCCGTCATTAAAATAAATTTTATCCTGATCAAGTGATGGCACCACATATTTAATGCATGTATTACAACAACCAATTATAGATCGTAAGTAGCATAATTTTTCTTGTGAATTTTCACTTTCCTGGACTTGTATGCTATTACGTGTCCTTCTTGAGTTAATACCCCACCAAGGGCACCATTGCATGCATGAGTGCATACAACAAAATCCTTGTTAGGATCCGCAATTCTTAAAATGGGTGCAACAGTTAACAATTCTTTTAATTTCTTAAAACTCTCTTCACATTTTTTATCCCATATAAATTTCTTCCTCTTATTCTGTAGAGAAGTTATGGGATTCACAATCCTTGAGAAACCCTCACTGAACTTTCGATAATACCCGGTGATCCCCATGAATGACTATATATCGGTCACATCCTTTGGGACCGACCATTCGTTAATTGTTTTTATCTTATCTGGGTCAATCGAGATTCCATCTTTAGTTATTACGTGACCCATGTATTGTATTTTATCTTTGAAGAAGTCGCATTTACTGAACTTGGCATACAACTGAGGTTCCCTTAACACTTGTAAAATGATTTTTAAATGTTCTTCGTGCTCTTCTTTAGTCTTAGAATATATTAGAATATCATCAATAAAAACTACTAGAAACTTATCTAGATATTTATGTAATACGTTGTTCATTAAACACATGAAGACTACTAGGACATTAGTTAGCCTGAACGGCATGACAACAAACTCATAGTGACCATATCGGGCTCTAAAAGATGTCTTGAAAATATCCTCATCCTTAATCTAGACTTGATGATAATCGGATCTTAAGTCAATTTTGAAAATATTGTTGCTCCGCACAACTGATAGAACAGGTCATCTATGCGGGGCAACGAGTATCTATTTTTAATTGTCATTTTGTTAAGTTGACAGAAGTCAATGCATAAGTGCAGAGTATTGCCCTTATTTTTAACAAAAATGACCAGTGCTCCCCAAGGAGACACACTTGGTCTTTTATAATTTTTATCTACCAATTCTTTTAATTGCGATTTTAGTTCATTAAGCTCCAGGATGTTCATCCAGTAAGGAGATTTTGAGTTAGGCACCATGTTGCAACTGCAACTTTCCTCCCCAAATTTCTTAAATTTTGGACCCCTCCTCATGATTTTTCTTTGATCGTTGGATTCTTTGTGTTTTGGGCCTGGTTTTAATTTAGATGGTTGTAAAAGCTTAACTCTCACCCAAGGTTCGATTTTTGATCGCGTTTGGAGTCTATGGTGGATCACAGATTTTAAGTTTGCTTTTGCTTGTTGATCGAACCAGTTGTTCTTTGCTGTGGGTTGCCATTGCGGAGGTATGATAGGTCGCTGTCCATTGTTGAATGTTTAAAGCTGACTGAACCACTTAGTTTCTCCATTAGATCGGGAGTCTTTCTTGTTTTGATCGGAAGCTTTAACCTTTTTCCCGTCCGCCGTTGCAGCTCCTAAAGCAATTTAGCACCCGAAGTTCAAATCGTTCCGACTGTCGATTAGCGTTTTCCTGTTAGCCGCGGAACCGAAGCCGTTTCTCTTCTGTTGTTGCGGATGGAAAAGCCATTTGTCTTCTGAAACGAAAATCCATCCGACTTCCGATTTGCATCACATGGCTCTAGCCTTCTCTTTTCTGCCATTGCGGCTCTCAAAGTCTTTTGGATTCCAAAGTATAAATCCTTCCGACTTCCGATTAAATCCTCTCTTGCTCGTGTTTCACTTGTCCGTAATTTGTGCCTTTTCTGTCGTCATGGCTGGGAAAGCCTTTTGGCCTCCGATGTTATTTCCTTCCGACTGCCGACTTTGAGTTTTCTCACCAATGAGTTTCCTGTTGACCGTCGTAGGCTAGGTTTTTCAAGCCCACTGGTGGTGCACCTTGCTATTTCCTTGTGGATTAGTCATTTAATTGGTAATATTTGTTGTTTGAATAATGCTTGTCGATTGATTGCAGGCAGTTTTGAGGAGACCGGTCAATCTACCATGGTACGGAGAAAGACGGACCGTTTGGCAGAAGTATAATTGAAACTAGGGGGATCGCTAGGAGGACCATGGGAGTAAAAGTCGAAATCCGGAGCTACAAATGCGCAGACCCAAAAACTGATCAGTTACCCAGTGGTTCATGATTGCATACAGACAAGATAGAGGAATGTGAAATGTTTGGGACACTGAAAAATCATGCGTCTGGGGAAAAATAAAGTGTTTTGTAATTGTAGTTTAAATATTTGAAAGTAGGACTTAGAAGGGGATTTTTCCCTGGAAAAAATTGAGAAACTCTTTTGCTTGTAAGAGGAACTACTTCGTTTTACAGTCAGAAAGTGCAACTTTTGCCTGCTGGAGAGAGCGAAATGTGGAATGTATCAATGCGACTAAATGAATAATGTTGAAGAGGAACTATTTCGTTTTCAGCTGTGTTTCATTTACTGTGAGAGTATTTAACTTCCTGAACCTACGTTCTTGTTGAATGTTCTTCAATATCTTTTGGGATGTTTTCCACTGTGAGTAATAAGTGTTGTTCATAAAATAATTAGCTATCTGGTTGTTTAAATATCTGTAATTGTTCGTGTGTCTTGAAATAAGTGTCATCTAACTGTAACTCTTCATAATGCATGTACAAAATGTATTACTCACTTATGAATGATAATCCTGCTCCCTAGGGATAGTTTAGGTAGTTAGTTTCTTTTTCTTGTTGTCTGTGATTGGGATGCTAGTGAGCCTAAGACAAGAGGTAAGAACCTGTGCATCAAATTGTGACACCTCCTCACATCTTATCACCCTGCATTGTTAATTAGGCACTTGCATATCATACATTAAGTCAAAAATACAAAAACTCAGTGGGTCGGGCCGCAACCTGTAAAACCTTTGTTTTGTTACTTTGACCTATGGTAGCCGGATCGTAAACCGGACGGATTCCCTATACCAAACAATCAACGGGCTAGTTGGGAACGTTGACTGGGGAGAATCCCTTACTGTTGTTGCCTGCGAATTTCGGGGCCTCAACAGTTTTGGCACTAGAAGAAGGGCCGCCAGTGCATGGCTGGCCGAGGAAACCCGTTTTCCCGAGACTTTTCTACCGGTAACAGTTCTGAAAGCAGTGGGTTTCATAATCCAATTCCAGAAGAAAGAGAACATCTATATTCTGTTGATAACAAGATTGTTAATGATCTGAGAAGACACACCAGAGCATACGTAAAGAAGATTGGAGGATTTCCAATCATCCCTGAACTACCCAGAAGAGAGTATAAAAGGAAAGATCACCCTATAGTAGAAGACTCAGTGTTGGTTGGAGACTGGGAAGAGCTTGTAGAAACAGCCTTACAGGAACCTGTACTACCTTTGAACCAAGAAGGCCCAGATACCCCTCAAATTTCTCCTGCTCGCACTCCAGTCGGTTCACCTCCTCACTCCCCACCCAGACTCATGGCAGGAGCAAATGCTAATCCACCACCTAACCCACCAAATCCACCACCTGCATGGAGAGCCAGATCACCATTAAACCTTACACCTCCTTTCCATGACCTACCTCAAGCCTTTGGCAAGATGTTTCCCAAGTTTGATCCCAATGAGAAAATACTAGTAGATGATCACCTACAAAGCTTTTACTTGGAGATTGAGGGATTAAGGGCCGGGGAACATGAAGATGTGGTATGCAGACTGTTCCCGCATACCCTTAAAGGAGCTGCAACGTCATGGTACTTTGGATTTCCTGCTAACTCTATCCCTGATTAGGATACCTTCGAAAGAATCTTCAGAAGTAAGTATGCAACTCAGAAAACTCACGCAGCTCTCATGAAAGGGCTGTGCACGTTGAAGAAAGAAAGAAAAGAAAAGGTGCACAGTTTCACACAAAGGTTTGCAGCCTATCTCAAGAACTTCTCTGAAATAGATAAGCCTTCAGACAAAGTTCTTATTGAATACTATACTTCAGCTTTAGGCCCTGATTTGGCCATGTTTGCCAAAGGTAGGGCCAAGCCTACTTTGACAGAAACATATGAAGAAGCAGAAGTGGTGGAAGCTGAGAGAGAGAGCATTGAAGACTATCCAGAACAGTCTGGGGAGAAAGGTACAAGAAGAAAATCCTTATTGTTTACTAAGCCTAAGGAAGAAAAGTCTCAAGATCTGGAAAATATGGCCAAAATGATGCAGAAGCTTTCCAATAAAATCATGGATATGGAGAAAGAAAAGGAAGCACAAAAGTTTTATAAGCCATATTATAAGAAAAGAGAGGACAACCACCAGCCCCAACCTCCTCCTCACAATACGGCATCTATGAATTTAACAGAGGTGGGCTTGGATAATTTTTGCACATTTCACCAACAGCCACACTCTGAGAAGAATTGTCCGCAGTGGATAAATTCGATGACGTTGGTCATGAATCAGCTGTTAGATTCTAGATTGCCAGAAGAGGGAAATGAAGAAAGAAAAGAAAATTTTACCTCTATGTCTACTAAAGAGCAGGAAGAGGAAAGCATGGATTTATGGAATTCTGTCTCACTATTTGATGCTGAAGAAGAGAAGACTCAGGGGTGCAAAGACGTTATGGAAACCAACGTAGCCACGAGGAGCCAAGGGACGATTAAGGAAGACGGTCTTATACTCCCAAAGATTAAGAGGCTATAGAGAAATGTTAAGAAGAAATTTCAAGAAAAATATTTGGCTGATAAAATTCTAGAGTTCACTATCACCAGCCAAGATCCTAGGCAGAGTGATGCGCAGGCCAAGCGCAGTGAAGAAAATGCTGGAAAACCCCATCCCATTGAGCAGCTGATGGGTTATGACATTATGGAGGATTTAAAGAAGATAAAAGTGGCTGCGTCCCTATTCGAAATGTGTAAAGTGCCGCAGCAAAAGGAAAGGATGTTGAAAGCACTGGAAGCATCGGATGGGGAGCTGCCCGCTAACAATCAACCTCAAGAAGAAGAGGAAATTGGGGAAACCAGCGTAGGAGGTAAGTTTAAAAGAAAACATCCACCTTTCCTCCTCACGTTTGAAATTTTCAATCATAATGTACATAACTGCTTGGTGGACTCAGGGGTGTCGGTAAATGTTATGCCCATATCAGTTTGTAAAAAGATCAATGGGTGGCCTAAACCATCCATGTGGAGGGTGTTTCAACTGGACAGGACAGATGTAAAGGTAATTGGTGAGCTGGAAGATGTCCTAGTCCGTCTGGCATCTAATGACAAAGTATGCCAAGTTATTAACATCGTGGTGGCTGATATACCAGATGCTTACGGTCTCGTCCTGAGTAGAGATTGGTCGACCAAATTAAATGGATATTTCTCCTCAGATTGGTCGCATCTGTGGTTGCCATACAAAGGAATTCCGAACTAGATCAATATTTTAAGAGAGCCTCACATGAAGTACAATGTTACTCAGCTGGAGGAGAAGAATGTACCAGTGGATTCTGTATTGGGAAAATATTTTATTGAGTTGGAACCAGGTAATTACCAAGCAGAAGAAGCCAACAACGCATCTAATACCCAGCCTGATCTCCTTCGATTCTCACAGGCTGATGAGATTGATTGTAAAATAGTAGACTTAGCAGTAGGAGTAGATTCATTTTCAGTAGTTAATGATTTTTGGACTTTATTTTTCGATGGCTCTAAGACATTAGAAGGATCAGGGGCTGGCTATGTCCTGATTGACCCATAGAAGAATAAACATTTCCTTTCATGTAGATTAGAGTTTGAGTGTACTAATAATACAACTGAGTACGAAGCACTGGTGCAGGGACTAAAGAAGGCAATTGAATTAAAGGTAAGTAATCTAAATTTTTTTGGGAATTCTGAAATTATTGTGAAACAAACCCAAAATCAAATACATTGTATTTCTCCTCACTTAAAGGCTTACCAGAATGAGGTATGGGATTTGCTGAAATATTTTAATGCATTTAACATTATTTCAATTCCAAGAATTAAAAACGCAGCTGTTGATCTGGTAGCCACATTAGCCGCTAGACTCATACCCACTAATAATCGATGTTCTATCGAACTGCTTTTCAGGCCCTCTGTACCTGACATGATTACGAACCTACGAGTGTTCGATGATGACTAGCAGATCATAGAATGTTTAACTAATGATGAGGTGTTTAAAGGAGCGATCATAGACGATGAAGAGCATCAGGCTGAGATGAAATACAAAAATATCATTCCTAAAGGAGTCAGAACGTTGGAAAAAATGTTCGATTTAAATGAAAAATTCAGAAGAGCACCCAACGTGAAGACCCACAGCTCATCTCTGCAGTTTGAGTTGATTAATTTAGGGACTGAAACGAATCCTAAATTTGTGAATCTCGAAAAAGGCTGTTCACCGATGGAAAAAGACAAGTTCGTCAGTTTGTTTAAACAATATAAATATGTTTTCGCATGGACATATGAAGACTTGAAAACATATGATACTAGTATCATCAAACACTTCATCCCCATTAAAGCAGGCGTCAAGCCATATCAGCAACCATTGAGAACAATGCATCCAAAGTTGGAACCGCTGATTCAGAATGAAGTGAAGAAACTATTGGATGCTAGAATCATTTTCAAAGTCAGAAATTTTGAGTGGGTGTCGAACCTGGTACCAGTAAGAAAAAAAGTCTGGAGAAATCAGACTCTGCGTGGATTTCAGAAATTTAAACCGTGCTTCTGATAAAGATAACTAACCTGTACCACCCATGGAGCAATTGCTGCAAATGGTCTCTAGTTCTGAATTGTTTTCATTATTAGATGGTTTCTCTAGCTACGATCAAGTGTTAGTAGCCGAAGAAGACAGATTAAAGACAACGTTCAAGACCAAGTGGGGAACCTTCACCTACAGGAGAATGCCTTTTGGGCTGATAAATGATGGAGCAACATTTCAGAGTGCTATGGACATAGCTTTCCACGGATTGATTGGGCGAAGTGCTGTAGTATACCTTGATGACATTACCATATTCTCGAAGAAAAGAGGAGAGGACGCGTTTCACTTAAATCAAATTTTTGAACGCTGTCGTAAGTATGCCATTTCACTCAATCCTAAGAAGTGTGTATTCGCTGTCACGGAAGGAAATTTGTTGGGCCACATAGTTCCAAATCAAGGGATATCCATTGATCCAGAAAGAATTAAGGCTATTGAACAAATCCCCCTGCCCCATAATAAAAAGGGGATGCAATCATTCATGGGAATCATTAATTTCGTACGCAGGTTTGTGCCTGATTTCGCTCAGACTGTGAAGCCGCTGCAGCAGATGGTCAAGCAGAATGCTCAATTCAAATGGACCAAAATTGAGAAGAATGCTTTCAGAAAAATTAAAACTGTTGTTGCACACGCACCCTCCTTGAAAAGCCCAGACTTTGATAAAGACTTTATTCTATATAATTTTGCGTCCGATGATTCACTGGCAGCCATGCTCACCCAAAAGGAAGAAAGGGGGGATGAATTCCCATTCTCCTTTATGAGTACTAGTCTACAAGGAGCCGAATTAAACTACCCATCTATTGATAAACAAGCGTACGCAGTATTCAAAGCGGTAAAGCAATTCAGGCCTTATATATTAAAGAATCGAACCAAGGTAATAGTTCCCTACCCAGCCGTAAGATCTCTTCTTATAAAAAAGGAGTTAGGAGAAAGAAGAGGCAACTGGGTAACAGCTCTTCAAGAGTACGAACTTGAATTCAAGCCAGCATCTATTGTTAAAGGTCAAGGGTTGTGTAAATTGATGACTAAAAGTGGGAACAATGAAGAAAAAGCTTGGGGGGATGAGGCCGAATTACATGTAATGGATGTATGTCCTTTATTTACAGCTCCCAAGTCTTGGTATAGAGACCTTGTACATTACCTACAGGCAGGGCTATTACCTGAACATTGGAATTCCAAGCAAAGAAGAGCGCTACGTCTTAAATCAGCATCTTATCAAATTGTGGAAGGGGTATTGTTCAGAAATAATTATGATGGAGTTCTTCTCAGATGCCTAGAAAAGGAAGATGCGAAGAAAGTGATGGCAGAATTGCATGACGGTCCTACTGGAGGACATTATTCAGGGGATACCACAGCCCACAAAATCCTCAGGGCAGGTTACTACTGGCCTGCTCTCTTTAGAGATGCACACGGACATGTCAAGAAGTGTGATATTTTCCAAAGGTGTGGTGGGAGACAGGCTAAAGCAGCAGCACCTCTAAAGCCTGTGATGATTACCGAGCCATTTGAGCAATGGGGACTAGATATTATTGGAGAAATAAAACCGAATTCCACTTTGCAGCACAAGTACATTCTGACTGCGACTGATTACTTCACTCGTTGGGTCAAAGCTATCCCGCTGCGCAAGATAAATGAAGACGAGGTCATCAGCTTCTTGCAATACCACATCATGACCAGGTTTGGAGTTCCAGTTTCGTTATTTTTTGATAATGCTAAGTACTTTTCATCAATTAAATTGACTGCTTTTGCTCATGATAAAGGGATAAAATTGCATTATTCTGCTAATTACTATCCACAAGGAAATGGCCTGGCTGAATCCTCTAACAAAAATTTGATTAGAATTTTAAAGAAGACTATGGTAGAAAACCAGAGGAGTTGGCACTCAGCATTACCAAATGCCCTTTGGGCTGATAGAGTCACCCCCAAGTCTGCGATTGGAGTGTCTCCGTATACCCTTGTCTATGGAAAAGAAGCCATCCTTCCTCCCAATATCATGCCACCATCTTCCATATTAGCTCAAGAGTCTAGAGGGTCGGATGATGAAGTTTTACAGATAAGAATATATAATCTCCTAAAAGCAGAAGAGGCTAGATCTAAAGCCAAAGAGCGCTTTAAGCAACAACAAGAGTCAATTAAGAGATGGTTTGACAAGAATAAAGCTGGGACAAAAGAATTTGAAGTAGGAGACTTAGTCCTCAAATGGGACCACCCCCATGATGAGAAAGGAAAGCATACCAAATTCCAGCAGTTGTGGGTAGGCCCTTTTCAGATTGCAGCCAAGCTTGGTCCTTCTACTTACAAGTTGCAAAACCTGCAGGGGTGGGAGGAGAACCTACCAGTAAATGGTTTGGTTCTCAAGACTTATTTTTCCTGAGTTTTTTTGTTTTCTTCTGTCTTGTATATAAATAATTCGTCTGGCTGTCTTTTGAGTCATGTTTTTAGTCTGCTTTAGTTTGAATTTTTCTTGTTTTCAATAAAAGGGACGAACCCGCGGTTGCTTGGGGAACATCAAAATTTTTGGGGGTGATAAACATTTTAGTGATCAGACTGTTGGTTGCTATTTGTATAAATGAACTTCTTCCAGTTTAGTCATTTTCTCCAATAATTCTGTGTGCATTGAAGTCCTGCTTAATCCCTGTGAAATAAATAAGATTCAAAGAGTCTGGAATATTATGTTGGGGCTCCATCCACGTCACAATTAAAATGTTCTAAGGAGCGACAGTAGAGGATCCATGGAAAGGAGCAAGGTGAACAATATATTAAATATAAATGATCTCATGCCAAGAAACGAATTCCAAAAGGCAAATAAAGAGAAAAACTCCTATAAAAGCATCATAAATTAAAGTAGGTGCTGAATCATAAGTACTAAATTGCCAAAAGATCCTCTCCGTCTGTGAGCTGAAACTTGAAGTACACCACTCACACAAAAGGACACTATGGGATAGAGGATCCTGAATTAAAATTCAGTAAGAAAGGCGT
The DNA here is from genome assembly GCA_001517045.1 of Pseudotsuga menziesii. Lineage (NCBI taxonomy): Eukaryota > Viridiplantae > Streptophyta > Pinopsida > Pinales > Pinaceae > Pseudotsuga > Pseudotsuga menziesii. The sequence continues at coordinate 410,020 of LPNX011160446.1, read as the reverse complement.
ACAAGAGGACTCATATTCAAAGGGGACAAAAGTCCAAAAGCACGAAAAGTGCTAAAATGGCATGGGAATGAGGAACAAACGAATATTGCTGTTTAGCAGGTGCTACAATCCTGTGATGTCCAAGCTATCAGCTACCTGAAGACAGAGGTAATAATGAAACTCATCTTTTGGCCTCAACAGAGTAACCTGGACTTGAAAATCTTGGTTTCCACTCTCCCAAATTGGACTGTCATCAATGATTAAGGGTACACACTTCCGACGTTTGAGAAATCCAGATAGCTGGAAGAATTCAATGGAATGCATTTGTTGTTAAATAGTCTGTCACTCAAATATTAATCGCCCAGAGATCTAGGTTCACCAGGTAATCACCAATTGTTGCAACTGCAACTTTCCTCCCCAAATTTCTTAAATTTTGGACTCCTCCTCATGATTTTGCTTTGATCGTTGGACTCTTTGTGTTTTGGGCCTGGTTTTAATTTAGATGGTTGTAAAAGCTTAACTCTCACCCAAGGATCGATTTTTGATCACGTTTGGAGTCCATGGTGGATCGCATATTTTAAGTTTGCTTTTGCTTTTTGATCGAACCAGTTGTTCTTTGCTGTGGGTCACCGTTGCGGAGGTATGACAGGTCATTGCCATTGTTGAATGTTTAAAGTTGACTGAAACACTTAGTTTCTCCATTGGATCGGGAGTCTTTCTTGTTTTGATCGGAAGCTTTAAACTTTTTCCCGTCCGTCGTTGCGGCTCCTAAAGCAATTTAGCACCCGAAGTTCAAATCGTTCCGACTGCCGATTAGCGTTTGCCTGTTAGCCGCGGAACCGAAGTCGTTTCTCTTCCATCGTTGCGGATGGAAAAGCCACTTGTCTTCCAAAATGAAAATCCATCCAACTTCCGATTTGCATCGCATGGCTCTAGCCTTCTCTTTTCCGCCGTTGCGGCTCTCAAAGTCTTTTGGCTTCCGAAGTACAAATCCATCCGACTTCCGATTAAAGCCTCTCTTGCCCGCGTTTCGCTTGTCCGTAATTTGTGCCTTTTCCGTCGTTGCGGCTGGGAAATTCTTTTGTCCTCCGATGTTATTTCCTTTCGATTGCCGACTTTGAGTTTTCCCACCAATGAGTTTCCTGTTGACCGTCATAGGCTAGGTTTGTCAAGCCCACTGGTGGTGCGCCTTGCTATTTCCTTGTGGATTAGTCATTTAATGGGTAATATTTGTTGTTTGAATAATGCTTGTCGATTGATTGCAGGCAGTTTTGAGGAGACCGGTCAATCTACCGTGGTGCAAAGAAAGACGGACCGTTTGGCGGAAGTATAACTGAAACTAGGGGGATCGCTAGGAGGACCATGGGAGTAAAAGATGAAATCCGGAGCTACAAATGCGCGGACCCAAAAACTGATCAGTTACCCAGTGGTTCATGATTGCATATAGACAAGATAGAGGAATGTGAAACGTTTAGGACACTGAAAGATCATGCGTCTGGGGAAAACTGAAGCGTTTTGTAATTGTAGTTTAAATATTTGAAAGTTGGACTTAGAAGGGGATTTTTGCCTGGAAAAAATTGAGAAACTCTTTTGCTTGTAAGAGGAACTACTTCGTTTTACAGTCAGAAAGTGCAACTTTTGCCTACTGGAGAGAGCGAAATGTGGAATGTATCAATGCGACTAAATGAATAATGTTGAAGATGAACTATTTCATTTTCAGCTGTGTTTCATTTACTGTGAGAGTATTTAACTTCCTGAACCTATGTTCTTGTTGAATGTTCTTCAGTATCTTTTGGGATGTTTTCCACTGTGAGTAATAAGTGTTGTTCATAAAATAATCGGCTATCTGGTTGTTTAAATATCTGTAATTGTTCGTGTGTCTTGAAAGAAGTGTCAGCTAACTGTAACTCTTCATAATGCATGTACAAAATGTATTACTCACTTATGAATGATAATCTTGCTCCCTAGGGATAGTTTGGGTAGTTAGTTTCTTTTTCTTGTTGTCTGTGATTGGGATGCTAGTGAGCCTAAGACGAGAGGTAAGAACCTGCGCATCACATTGTGACACCTCCTCGCATATTATCACCTTGCATTGTTAATTAGGCACTTTCATATCATACATTAAGTCAAAAATACAAAAAATCGGTGGGCCGGGCCGCAACCGGTAAAACCTTTGTTTTGTTACTTTGACCTACGGTAGCCGGACTATAAACCGGACGGATTCCCTATACCAAACAGTCAACAGGATAGTTGGGAATGTTGACTGGGGAGAATACCTTACTATTGTTTCCTGCGAATTTTGGGGCCTCAACACACCATACCTGGTACCGACTCGATAGTGAAATCTAACTCCCTCTTTGGTGTCAATCCTAGAATTTCCTCCAGAAATACATCCGAATAACCTCTCATAATTGGTATATCTTCTAATTTTAGCTTGTAATCTTTATTAATGTGTTATTCATTAATTATAGTTATGGAAAAATCCTTACACCCTTCCAAACAAACCTTTTTAGTTGTAAGGCAGAAATCTGTTTGATTGTTGTTTTCCTAGGGATTCCTTTTACTATTACCGTTTCTCCTTCATCATTTAAACAGGTAAACGTTTTATCAAAACAATTTAACACTACTCAATGTTGTTCCAACCAATCCATTCCAATTAATACATGATAGGAGCCTAACAGAAGTACATTCAACTTTATAGAAGTTTCAAACTGATTCATAAATAAAGTACAATCTTTCACAAAATCAATTACTTTCCTTTTTGCTCCCGTAGTTAATTGAACCAGCTATGATTTTGTAAATTTTTCTACTGGTAGTTTACTTTTATCTACTAAAATGGGAGAGACATATCTCAGGCTAGCCCTTGGGTCAATTAGAATAGAAATAGGTTTATGAGCATACCTTCTACTTCCACCATGGAAGTCTGATATTCATCCTGTCTGTTTTTCTAGTGCTGCATTGATTTTGGGCATCCCTCTTGCTAAATCACCAACCATTGTTTCTTCCTGCACAACATGAATGTTGTTGATGGTCTTCTTCCTGTTCGGACAGACTGATGCATAGTGAGGTCCCTGGCATTCCCAACATTTTACCGGTTCCTTACGTTCGTTATTTTTAAAATGATTACTGTGATTATTTGCAAATTCTTTATTTCTTGTGACAATAGAGTTTTGTTGTGAGTTACTTTTGAAATTATTACCTTGAAAATTTTTATTAGGAAGATTGCGTAAGTTATTATGCTCCAAATTTTGATTAGGTGTGAATTTTTTATTTCTTGGTTCAAAATTATTAGACCTTTTTGTTTTCCATTTTTGCATGTTCTCCCTTTTCTGGCTCTGCTCATAATAGAAATTTGCTTTCCGTGTTGATGTATATGTAACTTTGGAATGTATTCTTCCATGTATATTGTAACCCGATGTTTATTCCGGGATGTTTCTATTATGCATTTGAGTCATGTTGTCTTACCCCGATGTTCCGATCGGGAGGATTAATAATGTAAACAAGTCATATCAAGTCATTAGGTAAGTCCCCACAGTTATGGGGCACTTGAGTTATTATACACTAATTAAGGTGTAGGCTCGAGTAGTAATTATTAAGTTGAGCCTACGTGTGAAATGGCAATTCAAGTGAACGGACTAATATAAATAGAGAGTGAGAGTCTCTCTATTTATCACTTGTGAATTACATCACTTGCTCTCTCAAGTGTGGCGCACCTTTGGAGAAGGAAATACTTTGGATTGACATAAGATAGAAGGCTGCTGTTGTGTTGGGAGGTCATCTTACTGTTTTGGGATCACATCTTGTGGTGATACTATCTTAGAGGAAGTTGAGGGGTTTTCTCCATTTATGGTTTCCCCTCCTAAAATATTTGTGTCTCTTGTCTCTTGTGATGTGCTTATGTGATTGCTGTGCTTGTTATTCTCTCAGTGAAAAGATCTTAACATAATGCTAGATTAAATGTTGAAAAACTAACATGGTATCAGAGCTAACCTGAGAAGAAGACACTGTGCAGCTGCGGAGGCTAGGGCTTCCTTGTTTGTGGATCTTTCTCCAGTAATTTTCGGCAAAAGTAAGGTGGAATTAATCTCCTCCCTAGGGCGCATCTTTTTGTCGAAACAAAATTCAATTCTGAGGTTTTTCAGTTTTGGACCTGTCACTAGGGTCGGAAATTAGGGCTTTTTGCAAAAGAGGAATTTTTCAGTGAGCCCAGTCCTGGATTGATCTCCTCCCCAAAATCGAAGTTAGGAACAAATTTGAAGGCATTTGGGTGGACAGAACTCTGGGAAATCAAAACCCTTGTTGCTCCTGAACCAGCTCTGCAGGATTTCAGCTCAAGCTTCAGATTTGACATCTTGAACCTGGTAAGATCTAAAATATTTTGTATTTCCATTTGAGGTTCTTATTTAGAGATGTCTCATCATACCAATCTTGATGAAAAGCTTGAGGGGGATGATAACTTCCGAGCTTGGAAGTATAGGATCTCCCTGGTCCTGGAAGAGAATGAATTAGACTCCTACATTCATGAGGAGATTCCAGTTCTAGAGGGAGATGAGGAAAAGGCCCTACATAAGAAGAAGATGGTTATGGAAAAGAGGATCATTGCTGATTCTATTAAGGATCATCTCATCCCACAGGTGTCCTCTCTCAAGACACCTAAAGCTATGTTTGATGCCCTAACCAAATTGTTTGAAGGAAAGAACATCAATCAGAAGATGACCTTGAGGAACCAATTGAAGAATGTGAAGATTCAAGATGCAGAAACTATCCAGTCCTACTTCACAAGGGTTTCTCAAATCAAAGAGCAACTAGAAGCAGTTGATGAAGAAGTGGAAAATGCAGAGATTGTGATGACTACTTTGAATGGCCTCCCTAGGTCATGGGATGCTTTCATTCAAGGTATCTGTGCAAGAAAGAAGCTAGTCAAATTCAGCAGACTATGGGAAGAGTGTTCTCAAGAAGAAGCACGGATAGCAGCTCGAGAAGAGAAGATGGGAAGTGAAGACCAAGCTCTTACAGTTTGCTCCAAGTCTCACTCCAAGTCAAGCAGAAGAAGACCTCAATACTCTAAAGGTAAGGATTCTCATCCTAGAAGAGATGTTTCAAAATTAAGATGTTATACATGTGATGAGATAGGACACTTTGCAAAAGACTGTCCTAAGAACAAGAGCCACTCTCATAAGAAGAAGGGGAACAAAAGAAGACATCATGCTCATGCTGCAGAGGATGATGAACCTTCCAGAAAAAGATCTAGATATGAAAGTAAAGATTCTCCAAGCGAGGATGAATATGTTTTGATATCAGCTCTCACAGGTAACATTACTCATGGAAGTGATGATTGGCTTATAGACAGTGGTGCTTCCAAACATATGACGGGATTCAAGGAATCCTTTGTGAGACTATCAGAACATGAATCACCTCATAAGGTGAAACTAGGAGATGACTACCAATATCCAATAAAAGGTAGTGGGGAATCTTCATACAAGCTAGAATCTGGTAAGTCTCTAACAATGAAAGAAGTATTGTTTGTTCCAGGACTTAAGAAAAACCTTGTATCCATTTCAGCCTTGGATGCAAAAGGAATGTGGGTTGCATTCATAGATGGACAAGTCATCATGTGGCCAAAAGGAAAGACAATTAATGATGCGGTAGTGATTGGAGAACAAGAAGGAGGCTTGTACAAATTGAAGGGCCATCTAGAACAAGCCTTGATCCATGATTCAGTAGAACCAAATGAGCTTTGGCATAAAAGGCTTGCACATGTGCATTACAGAGCACTACCTATTGCAAGCAAAGCTGTTGAAGGTCTTCTAGAATTCCAAGCAAAGCATGATGGAGTTTGCAAAGGATGTGCGAAAGGGAAGAATACAAAGAAGACATTTCATAGCAGTGAAAGCAAAGCCAAAGGCATTCTAGAAATCATCCATTCCGACATATGCAGTCCAATGTCATCAAACTCACTAAGCGGGTATGCATACTATGTTTCTTTTATTGATGATTTTTCTAGAAAGACATGGATTTATTTTATGAAGAACAAAGATGAAGTATTCAACAAGTTCAAGGAATTCAAAGCCTTGATCAAGAACCATACTGAAAAGAATATCAAGACCATCCGTTCAGACAATGGTGGAGAATTCACTTCGAATGAATTCAAGGAACTATGCAGAGAATCAGGGATTAAGAGGGAGTTGTCCACTCCTTACAATCCTCAACAAAATGGGGTTGCAAAGCGGAAGAACAGAACTATCATGGAAGCTGCAAGAGCTATGCTTCATGATCAAGATCTACCTATGCATCTTTGGGCTGAAGCTGCTAGAACAGCGGTGTATGTACAGAACCGTACTCCACATAGAGTACTCGAGAACAAGACTCCTGAAGAAGTCTTCTCCGGCAAGAAACCAGAAGTCAGCCATCTCAGAATATTCAGTTGTCCAGTGTACATACATATTCCAAAAGAGAAGAGAACAAAATTAGATCCTTCAGGAAAGAAGGGCATATTTGTGGGATACTCTGATATCTCGAAGGCTTACAGAATCTACTTTCCAGGATACAAGAAGATTGACATCATTAGGGATGTAACATTTGATGAAGACACAGCTTACAACAAATCCAGAAAGAGACCTACTGAAGAACCTGAAGAAGCAGAAGCAGAAGCACCCAGGATCCGTGATACAATCATGAATGAAGAAGCTCAAGAAGAAGATCGAGAGTTCGAAGAACCATAAATACCTGTAGATCCACGATCAGAGAAGAATCCTCATAAGAGGAAACCTGCTTGGGTACGTTAACTTATCCAAGGTGCGGAAAGATATGGGGCTCCATAAGAGAATCTCAGAGAAAGAAAGAGAACCAGATCAAATTCCGGGTATGTAGCTTTACTACGTGATTTCATTGATAAAGAACCTTCCAGTTATGAAGAAGCGGCAAAACAGAAAGAATGGAAGGATGCCATGATCGAAGAATATCAATCTATTATGAAGAATGATGTTTGGGATGTTGTCCCCAGACCAAAAGGGAAGTCGGTTGTCACTTCCAAATGGATCTACAAGATCAAGCATGCTGCGGACGGTAGCATTGAAAAGTATAAGGAAAGATTTGTAGCTCGAGGATTCTCTCAGAAAGAGGGAGTATACTATGAAGAGACTTTTGCACCTGTAGCCAGATACACTTCCATCATATCAGTACTTGCCTTGGCTGCAGTGACGAAGTGGAAGATACACCAGATGGATGTCAAGACTGCTTTCTTGAATGGTGTAGTAGAAGAGGAAGTGTATGTGGAACAACCTCTTGGTTTTGAGACACATGACAGAGAGTCTCATGTGTGCAGATTGAAGAAAGCCCTGTATGGTTTGAAACAGGCACCCAGGACCTGGTACGGCAGAATTGACAGCTTTCTATCCAGTTTGGGCTTTACCAAGAGTAAAGCGGATTCCAACCTTTACTACAAGGTTGAAGATGGAAACCCAGTGATAATTCTACTGTATGTAGATGATCTATTTGTGACAGGTACAGATGGGTTGATTGCTGATACGAAGAGAAAGCTTGCTGCTGAGTTCGAGATGAAGGACTTGGGGATGATGCATTACTTTCTAGGTATGGAGGTGTGGCAGAGTTCAGATGGGATCTTCCTTGGACAAGGGAAGTATGCAGTAGAGATCCTGAAGAGATTTGGGATGATGGACTGCAAGGCTATGGCCACACCTATGACATCGAACCTAAAGCTATTGAGTGATGCTTTGTCAGAGTCGGTTGATGCTACGATGTATCGTCAGATGATTGGGTCATTGATGTACCTGACGAACACGAGACCAGATATTTTCTTTGCTGTGAACACCTTGAGCCAATACTTGACAGATCCGAGAAGTGTTCACTGGATTGCTGCAAAGCATATTCTGAGGTACCTGAAGGGTACAATTGATTATGGGCTCAAGTATGATGTGAATCAGAAGATTAACCTGGAGGGTTATGTTGATTCAGATTGGGCAGGCAGTGTCATCGACAGGAAGAGTACTTCGGGATGTTGCTTCAGTATGGGATCAGGTGTGATCTCTTGGTTTAGCAGGAAGCAATCCTGTGTGGCACTGAGTACAGTTGAAGCAGAGTATGTCGCAGCTTGTTCAGCTAGTTGTGAGGCAGTATGGCTGCGGAAGCTACTGTCAGATATATTTGATCTCCAGTTAGATGCTACCTATATACATTGTGACAACCAGAGTTGCGTGAAGTTGTCAGAGAATCCAGTGTTCCATGATAGGTCGAAGCATATAGAGATTAAATATCACTATATCAGGGATATGGTGCAGAGAGGAGCAGTGAAGCTCCTGTATGTTGCGACGAAGGAACAGATAGCTGATGTATTGATGAAGCCATTGCCTAGGCTAAAGTTCGAGTACTTCAAAGAGAGACTTGGTGTTCTCCAGATCGAGGTTTCCTCCCAGAGACAGTGATGAGACCCATAGCCATTCTGACATGGTGAGAGGATTGGTTCCTTCCATGGTCAGATGTAAGGGCTGAGCCATTCTGTCATGGTGAGAGGGTTGCTCCCTTCCATGTCAGATATGAGTGCTGGCCATTCTGTCGAGTAGGACAGATGTAAGGGAAACTACCATTCTA
>LPNX011160446.1:366100-401292 GCA_001517045.1 Pseudotsuga menziesii | reverse complement strand
AGGGATGTGTTCCCACTTGATCAGATGTAAGGGCTGAACCATTCTGTTCATGGATAAAGGATTTAGTTCCTTCCATGTCAGATGTGAGTGTTGGCCATTTCGACGAGCAGGTCGGATGTAAGGGCAACTGCCATTCTCGAGGAGAATGGAGGTGCCTGGTCAGTTACCAGGTAGCTCAGTCGAGGAGGACTGGGGGCCATTCTGATGTGATTGTAGTTTACTACAAGATCGGATGTGAGTGCATGCCCTTCCATCACTATGATAGGTTGTGTTCCTGTCTGGATGGATGTAAGTGCTGAGCCAGTCTTCGCATCATGTGTTGATCAGACGTAATTGTTGTGCCAGTCTTCGCATCATGTGTTGATCAGACGTAAGTGCAGTGCCATTCTTCGCATCATGTGTTGATCAGATGTAAGTACAGTATCTATCTTGGCATCATGTGTTGATCAGATAGAGGTGATTGAGCCAGTATTCACATCATGTGTTGATTAGACGTAAGTGTTGTGCCAGTCTTCGCATCATGTGTTGATCAGACATAAGTGCAGTGCCATTCTTCGCATCATGTGTTGATCAGATGTAAGTGCAGTATCTATCTTGGCATCATGTGTTGATCAGATAGAGATGATTGAGCCAGTCTTCACATCATGTGTTGATCAGACGTAAGTGCTGGGCCTTTCTGACGAGTAGGTCATATGTGAGTGCTGGGCATGCCTTTCTAACGAGTAGGTCAGATGTAAGTGCTGGGCGAAGACCTACATGAGGAGTAGGCCTACATCCAGCATGAAAAAGGGCTGGCTCTGTAGAACTTCCTATGACGAGATAGTACACACATGATGATGACCAGTGGAGATCCAGATTGAGCTATGATCCAGATCCAGTTATGATGACTCCGAGAGATCCAGATCGAGTGATGATCCAGATCTAGCAGTAGTGATCCAGATCGAGTGATGATCCAGATCCAGTCCAGTGATGATGATCCAGATCGAGAGATGATCCAGATCCAGATGACTTGAAGACAGAGATGACTTGAAGACGAAGATGACTTGAAGATGAAGATGACTTGAAGACGAAGATGATCCAGCTGATACAGAGAAGAAGACCAGTGCTAAAAATTGTGTCGAAAGAATACCTTCCTGGTTAAGAGGGAGTGTTGATGTATATGTAACTTCGGAATGTATTCTTCCATGTATATTGTAACCCGATGTTTATTCCGGGATGTTTCTATTATGCATTTGAGTCATGTTGTCTTACCCCGATGTTCCGATCGAGATGATTAATAATGTAAACAAGTCATATCAAGTCATTAGGTAAGTCCCCACAGTTATGGGGCACTTGAGTTATTATACACTAATTAAGGTGTAGGCTCGAGTAGTAATTATTAAGTCGAGCCTACGTGTGAAATGGCAATTCAAGTGAACAGACTAATATAAATAGAGAGTGAGAGTCTCTCTATTTATCACTTGTGAATTACATCACTTTCTCTCTCAAGTGTGGCGCACCTTTGGAGAAGGAAATACTTTGGCTTGACAGAAGACAGAAGGATGCTGTTGTGTTGGGAGGTCATCTTACTATTTTGGGATCACATCTTGTGGTGATACTATCTTAGAGGAAGTTGAGGGGTTTTCTCCATTTATGGTTTCCCCTCCTAAAATATTTGTGTCTCTTGTCTCTTGTGATGTGCTTATGTGATTGCTGTGCTTGTTATTCTCTCAGTGAAAAGATCTTAATATAATGCTAGCTCAAATGTTGAAAAACTAACATTTTGCATGGCCTCTTCAAGGCTTTTGGGATTATCATATTCAATTCTGTCCTTAATATGAAAAGGTAAGCAACTCAGAAACCACTGCACCTTGGGTTTTTCATCAACAATATAATGCACATATCGCAGTAAGCTTAAAAATTTACTATTTAACTCTTTCATACTCATGGTTCCCAACCTTAGGTCATAAATTTTTTTAGCTCGTTCCTTGTAATATTGCTCCGACATAAATTTATTTTTAAAGTACTTTTTAAAAGTGCTCCAATTTATATTCTTCTCTTTTATACCCTTAACTCGCTTTATGTTCGGCCACCAGATGTCGACTTTTCCAGTTAAGTTATATATTTCCATCCTCGCTTTTAACTGACTTGAATAATTATATATCTGAAAGTATTTTTTCATTCCGGAAAGCCATGCTTTGGCTTCCTCTCCTTTTTTGTTTCACCATTAAAAGTTGGTGGTTTAATATTTTTGAACTCCCCAGAAATATCTTCATAGGACTTGTACTTCTTCTTTCTAGAGCGATAATTTCTCTCGCTACTATCACTAGAATACTAGTGTTTCTTTCTGTATGAGTTACCGTTAATTTCAGAAGAAGAACTGCTTTCAATTTTAGAGTATTTTGACATTTTACCCTTATGTTCATAGGACGTAGTATCAGATTCTATCTATTTATCCTTTTCTTTGTTAAGAAACATTTCCAACAGTATTTGATTCAACTCCTCCTGAGCTCTTAGGATTATCTCATTTTCTTTTTTAACGGTCTCTATTTCAGTTTTTAGATCTTTAACTATTTGCTATAATTCAGATGAGTTATTAGTTATATCTTCTTTAGTAGGTTCTTTTCCAGAATTATTTTGTTCATTTAACGGGGACCTCTCTTCGAGTCCTTCCATACCTGCAAATTTTAATTCAAAAATATTCTATACAACAACATTTAAAATCATAAATCCATATCCATACTTTCTATTTACTTTTTGTTTACATGTGCTGAGTCACTTCAGGCCTAGTGTCTAAACTTGTGCTCTGATATCATATGTAACATCCCAAAAAATACACAAAAATTTAAAATTTTTCTATGTGATATTAAATGCTAAATCATAGCTTGAATGCTAGTTTAACAATTAACTTCCAACATATAGATTATAAGGACAAGACATCAAGAGAGAACTCAGGAGTAAATACTATTTGATTAACTGTAACTAAGAGGCTACTAACTAGTAAGTCACATGCCACAAACCATACTAAATCTATAATGATTTTCAGTCTTGAATAGTAAATTCTTGGTCAACAGTTAAAGGGTTAAAATAATTTATTGAATTCAGATCATTGGTTTATTTGTAAGAAAAAGTATGGTTATGATGGTTATCTTCTTTAGAATGTGTAAGAATTTGACAGTTGTTTTCTTTCCTTACTGAAGGGGGATTGAGGTTAGCCGAAGGCTTACTTATCTTTTCTGAAAGCTAACGTAGATCCGATGCTTCTACAGGATTCACAGGTAAAACTTACTTCTAGGTTTACGATGTAAGAAATTAAAACTCGAAAGATCAAACGAGTAATCTAGAAAAGATCCTTAAACTCTATTTAATGTCTAGATTATCGAAGTGGAAGAGTTGCTATGCCTATAGCAATGACTACTCTACCTAGGTAACAATTTGAGTTGATAGCGTGATTATTTGTTCTAAACACTTGAATTATATGATTGATTGTATATGATTATCCAAACATGCTTTTAGTTATTTTTGGTACTATAATCCTGTTGCAGCTGCAACTATTTCCCAAATTTTTTAAAATTTTAAACCCTCCTTTTAAATTTTATCTTGCCTGGATTTGTTTTGGATTGCTGAACTTTGTTGTCCTCTGTTACAAATTTGGATCTTTTGAGGTTGAATTGAGGTATATTGTTTACCATTTTCAGAAGTTGAATGACTATCTTTGTTTGAATTGAACTTGAAGTTTTTGGTTTGTCAATAGTTGCCTTTTTCGCTGTCGAAAGTTTATTAAACAGTGAATCGAGGTCGTAGTTCTCTACGCAGCCACCGTTGCAGAAGCTAACTAATGAACGTTGTGATGGGAATAATGTTTTTCGCCGATGGTTTATCTCCTTCATTTTTGGTGTTGTTTTGCTTATCACTGTTGGAGGGTTAGGCTTCTAGGTCACTACCGTTTCAGAGAATAGATGGAAAACGTTTCGACGGGTTAGTTCTTACCCTTGTCGATTCTGTTTTTTATTGCTTTTTCATTACTTTTTGTTTTCTCTTCGCTATCGAAACATTTCACGACTTTTGTCGAAAGTTGTAGTTTGATTATTTTCCACCATCGTGGATCCTTAGCAAATTAACCATCCGACATATATTTGTTCCATTCGCCGATGGTTTGTTCTGATTTTTGTCGATGTTTTATGGTCTACGGAACCCTTAGTCCATGTGACTTCCTCTGTTAAGGCTCCTCATTGAACTAGTCGTTTGATGTTGTAGTGGTTCTGAGGTCCGATGCTACAGTTTTTAGTGTTTATTTTGCCGAAGTTTTATTTTTCCGTGGAACCCTTAGGCTGTATGGCTCCCGATGTTGCGGCTCCTTGGTGAACTAATCGCCTGATCCTTAGTTATTTCGCTCGTCAATGAAGGTTTTTTCCCACCGATATTTTTCACCGGAGGTCTATATATTGGGGTTGGTTATTATTTTATTGTTACCGTTGTAAAAAACCTCGGGCTTGCTCTGTCCCCGTCGAGTCGAACTGTGCATCCGTGCTTAGCTGTCAGGATTTCATGCATTTGGGGTGCTGCCGTGGAAGTGTTGGACCATCCCGTCGGCTGCAACTCATTTTACAGGTAGGCCAACCATGGTTTCTCCTTCCTCTCGATTTTATGAGTCATTTTGGGAACTAGGGTCTTTCCCTAGTTGGGTTTTCTCTCCGTTGGGTAGTTAGCCTCTAAATTAATGAATTTGTATCCTTACAGCGTGAAGTATTAGTCAGTTTCACAGCATTTACGGTGGGGGTTTTTTTCTTGAGCCTGTTTGTAATCCGTTATGGAACCTCAATCCCGGTCCAAATGTTTAGGAAGTTGGTGCAGACAAGCGTTATGCTGTCTGCACCATTTTTTGTGGGGTTGCTTATGGCCATCTGGGGAGGGAAGTTTTAGTTTTCTTTTTGTCGTAGGCATTTACCCTATTTTTCTGGGAATCTGGAGGGTTTGATTTTTGCATTTTCAATCACTGGATAGGATCTCACTGTCGAAGACTAGCCTCACTGATAGGGGTTTTTCGTTTTGGCGAGGAGTTAGGATGCATTTCGGTTTAAATGATGTATGTGCTATCTGGGTCATGTTTTAGCTGTAGACATGCTTAGAATTTTTTCAAACCTAGTTTGTAGAAGTTCTTTTTTCCTGTCGATTATGTATTAATTTTCTGATAGTTTATCTGTTGAGAATGCATAGGGAAGAAGTAAATGTTTTATATTGTTTTTCTTCATTCTTAGAACACTAACTAAAAGCTCCAATAGCCTAAGACCATGTTTGGTCTATGACAGGGAAACTTCTTCAAATGACATATGTCTAAAAGACAAAAGAAGAAGGATCCTATTGCTGAGGATAACCAGATGTGGAGATCATCACTAAGGTGGAATATATCTACGAAGACACTAGAGCTACCATTGAGCTAGAGCCAGATTACAAGTGGGGTGATATGTATCGGATGATTTCAAATCAAGATGTGCCTGATGCAGGATTCGAAGAACTAAACATATATGCCAACATCGAGAAATCTGCTTTGATGAAGGTAGCCACTAGACTTGAGTTGTTCCCATGCTCTGAGGTGATCGGGTGGATCCTGCCTAGGGCAGATGTGACCACGATGATCTTAGAAAATACTTCCAAATAGTGCTATGCTGCATATAGTCCTAGTTATGTCTCACTAGCATATAACCTACCTCCTGCTCAAGTATACTTAACTGAAAGTTGGTTGAAGGAGATAAATTTGGACCTGGTTGAAACAGTGAAGAGAATGATGATACCTGGGAAGAACTTTCGAACCAGGCCATCAGGAGAGTATGATACAAACACTCTCCAGACTCCTTACAGGTTTATAACACTTATGTTGAATAGAGTGTTTAGGAGAGCTCATGGTAAAAGTTTCAAGCTGGGATGGATACCCATTATTTTTTATGTGGCCACTCAGGGGACCATATTCAACTAGGCAGACATAGTGTCTAATGGCCTCTCAGCCTGTATATCTTCAACTTTGGGAGGGGTGTCCCAGAAGAATTCTGAGTTCTATATGAGCTCCATCTTACTGGAATGTATGTTATGTTCCCAACCATTTCTATCTTTCAAGTGCAATTGGGACAGGGACAGAACCCCTGTGTACATTGCATACAAACTATTTTGGGCACACAAATATTATAGCCACTATAAAGAGATAAGTGAACATTTCATTATAACTTTGTACACTTTAATATTCGAGACAGAATGTAACTGTATGTCCGAGGAGGCATTCAAAGTCATTGAGGAACATGGGAGTTACTATTCAACTGAAGAGGGGATATACATTAGAATGTATAGTTTCTCTAGGGCACCTTCTTTACTCTCTAAGTATGCCACTGATTATGTGGTACATAAAGAAGCAGTTAGGCAAGTATATCTAGATGGTGTAGGAAACTTCCTATTTGAACATAAGAAGGCAGCCTATCCTGCCATACCTTTCAGGCTGGGAAGATACAAATTTTCTAAGGTCAAACTAATTGCTAAATTCGTATAGGACTTGGAGCATTTTCATTTTGAGGAGATGAGCTTCCACAGGAATGACTCCCAAAATAAGGTTGCAGAACATTGCAAGGAATAAAATGTTCATTTTGAATACACAAACTTCTAGGACAAGGATGAATAAATCTTCAGAAATGCAAAGAATATGACTGCATTGAAGAGAAGATTTAAACAGAAAATCACCATTGTGGGTGGTAAAGGAAAAACCACACAGAAGAAAGCTGAAAAAGAAGAAGCCAAAAAGAGAGAAGAGGATGCTAAGAGGATAGCACAAGAGGCAGAGAGTTGGCTCAAGAATGAAGAAGAAGAAAGAAAGAAAGCTCTAGAGGAAGCAACAAAGAAGGAAGAGGAAGAAAGGAATAAGAAGGAAGATGAAGAGATAAAGAAAAAAAGAAAAGAGAGTGAAGGTCTAAGATTAGTAGGAGCTAAGAAATACCAACAAACTACTAAATAGACAGATGCACAAGGGGCACATGATCACATAGGTCAATGGCATCAGGATAATCCTGATCTTCAGGAGCCTGCTGCAACCTCTGGTAGCACCCAAGAACAAGTTGTGTTTTCTGGATTGAATATGATGCCTTTTATGTAGAAAGAAGGAGAAGAGGTCCCTAATTTCAGCACCATCTTCTATGGCAAGGAGAAGAAGAGGATTGTCAAGAGAACTGAGAAAAAAGTCAAAACAGGAGGACAATCAGGTATGATGATTACTCATAAATCTTTGCTGCATGGGACAGATGCAGATCCATGACTGACAGCCAGAGCTGGGGTGGCATTAACCCAGGCCAATGAAGACAATGTGGATAGACTTATGACAGATCTTGAGAAATCAAGGAAAAATGCTGCTCAATTAAGGAGAGAGATGAAGGTAGCAACTTAAAGAGAAAATTTTAAGATATGCATAATGAAGTGAGAACTTCAAAGGCAGAACTCCAGACTTTGCATGCAAGCAAAATGGCCTTGGAAGTCTCAGTAGAGAAAAATGAAAGGGATGCTCAGAATAGTCTAGTAGAACTACAAAAGTTACAACTAGAGTATCAGGTGTTGAAGATAGAGAACAATGACCTCAAAGTATCATATGAAAATTTGAAAAGGACCAGCTGCAGAGCAAAGTTGTTGAGTTGGAGGCACAGAGGGCCACCATAGAAGAAAGGGAAAAACAATACCAAGTGCAGGTAGCAAGTTTTGAGGGACAGATTGCCTCATTAACAGGATCACTGAAGGATGCAAGTGAACAGAAGACTGATATCTAGCCTGTGAAGGAGCATGTCCTAGCTCAATGAAGAAGAATGCACCAACTGCAAATGTCGATTGAAGATGAAAGGTTTAAGATCTTACAGATAGATAGCAGGTTGGAAGAAATCCTGGACACTACATATTTTGTAGATAGATCTCAGGATATTTTGGAAGTCTTGACAAGAAGAATAGTTTGGTTAGAAACAAACAAAGAAATCCCTACAGAGCTACCAGCTAAGGATTGACATAGTTTGAAGAAGGACCACGGCTTATTAGAGTTTGCAATAAATACTTGTTGGCCTGATTTTCTGACCTAGGCCAACAATGGGATTATGCCCACACAATCAGCTTAAAGCAGCTTCCAATGTGTTTGGAATAGAAAAATCTCGCAGTTTATGGTCCTGCTACCAACTGATTTTTTCTCTTAAGGAGAAACTAAAATTCAGTAAAAATATATCCTAATGTTATCTCTGTCTAAGTAAACCCTAAAATTATGTTCAACTATCTAAGTTATCCTACAATTGCTTTCTTAAGGAAAGTCTTCGCTTTTTTGAATATTTTATATTTAATTTTCTAAGTATAAAAGACTATTAAAATTATTCTAAAATTACACAAATTCTATTTAACAACTATTAAATGTAAACTATACTAGGATAATAATAACTGAACTATCTTAACTATCCTATCTATCCTATCTCAGCTGAGAGCGGTTTTTAATATTATATTAATTAATAATTTTTATAAGGATGAACAGAAGGATAAGGAGTAAGATATAAACAAAAAATATTTAAACCATTCACGCTAAATCATTCTGCTATAAAATAACTTATCAAAGAAACTAAAATAAACAATTACCTCGAATTTTCTGAAATGTCTAATTAATTAATAATTAATAACCAACATTAGATATTTGAATGAGAGATAATGTTCAGTATGAAATCATTGCAAAAATACAAATGATATCTAACAGACATAAATATATATGCTTATATCTTGAATTTTCAGTAGAAACACTGATAAACTCAGTCACAATGACATACTAATTCAAATACAATATTGTCTTGACCAAGTGAAATACCGATTAATAAACACAAGCATAACCAAGTATATTGTATTAATGTTAAAAATAGAAGATCATATATTGAAATATAAAGAGTATCCAAAATAATACCAATCACGATATCAACTTGGAGATTTCCAGTCACATCCCATTTCCAAAGATAAAACTTAAGCCAGGAACAAAACTAGTATCAAAATAATATTTCGAATATGTCTCTCTTCAGTCACTCCATCCCTTATCTCATAAAAATTACTAGCTTATATAATACTACCAGTATTTTGATTCAGTTTTGCCATAAATGCTATATGCAATACTATAGGAGTCCTATCACTATCAAAGAGTATCGAATCTCTTTTCATCAGACACTTGTCACTAGAAGATAACAGCAAAAAAAACTAGCCTGAAATAGTTGCTGGTTTAAAGGAACTGGCAAATTCGTGGCTGTGTTGAAATTCCATTCTTCAATACACATCCACGTCTTCCAACTGAAATCCAGAATATTAGAAACATCCTGAAACTGTAAAGGATAGCGATGACATGCCCAACTATTTTAAACAAACAAAAGCATCTTATTAAAACCAATGATAACAGAAATAACAAAAGAAACCATAATTTATATGTGTGCCTGTAAAATCTGCGATTTTACAGGCATGCACAACAAAAAAATTTATTACCTGTTTGACAGAGAAACAAACCATGTAACTGAAAATGGAAATAATCATCAGGTTCTATTTTGTAGATCGACTACTCTTCTGGCTTTGGCTAGTTTGGCTTTAAGCCTGATGATCATTAGCTTTTGCTTTTCTACTTGTTCAAGTAAATGTTGATTTGTACTTATCATTGATTTTTTTTCCTTTTTGTATTGGTTCTTTTTGATGTTCACTTCCTTACACCTGTTAATCCAGTTTAATAATTCTTCTCTGAACGTCTTATTTTCCACCTCCTTTAAATCTGCATTAGCTTGACACTGTTTAAGTTCAATCTTAGTCTCGTATACCCTATCCAGGACCTGTTGGAGAGTTTATTCCTCCTTGTCATGACACGAATCAGCTGCCTAGGAGGAATCAATATTATCTATGCCTTGACTAGGCGATGTAAAACTCATAAAAGATGGCTCGGGGCCTAAACCGTAGGCGTCCATACACGATGGAGCAACTTCTGCCTTACCCGACTCTGTAATGTCTTTGGTCAATTTTGCACTATTATTCTTTATAAGAGTAGGATCATCCATACAAGTTGTTTTGGGAACCGACGATGGAACGTTGTCCTCAAGATGGATAATTGCTGGCTGAGTACTCTGTTGAGTAGTCATAGGAACAGAAGCTGTAGGTGTATTGTTCATGCTTCTAGTAACCCTTCTCGTATGAACAAACACAATATTTTTTTATTCAAAACCCCCTCTTTCACATCATACCTGTGCTAGTTGTTCTAATTTATGCATAGAATCATCGCCATGTTTACAAGGAGTATTCAACTTAGAGGGTTTTTTATAATCAACAGTGTTAACATTTTCATCTTTGGTTAACTTGTCCCCTGTCTTTGCAGGTGTACTACAACATTTGTCAGATGGAGATTGGTTCAAGGTTGCTTCAGAGTACAAGGGAGCTACATTCCCGACCCCATCATCCCTGATACCAGTATTTATGGGTGGATTGGTTTCCTGAAGCTCTTCATCCTTTGATTCAGCCTCATGAACATTACTAACTTCGGATTTTATAGTAGCCTTTCGTTTCCTTCGGGTCTTTGGGGAAGGGTTTGGCCAATATTGATTCGGCCCTAATTAACATTCAATTAAAAACTCATCCCACGATTTACCATTAAGAGACAGTTGATGCTATATTATAATTTTGACTAAACCATGATGAAATAGAATTCTATCAAGATTATCAAAACTTTGAACCGAATGCGACATTTTTTTCAGACTTTGCCATAGGTAAAATGGCAGTTTACGTTTACAGCCTTTTAATGCTAACAGTAGTCATAGGTGATAATAATGTAGGTGAGAAAATCGTCCATCGCATGATATGTATATGACCAAGATATCGTAGAATGCTCGCCATTCTGGCTTCAGAAACCTGACCGAAACCCCAATCTTCAGTTTTGCACTGGCAGGCAAAGGCAACAACAAGGACTGGCATTTATTTTTATTCACTTTCCCACCTTTAAACCGTCGCTCTCCGATTTTTGGGAGCTTCGTAGCCTCTACAATTTTGTCTTCGTCAATGATAAACTTAAAATCCCCAACCTATGCTATGTTTTCTTTCAAACTTAACGCAAACCGTTTGGTCACCTCCACAATATGGCCATTAAAGCACCTAAAGAACTGACCCCATCCAACCTTTTCAAATAGCAGGGCAACTTCCTCATCTGCTTCAACAAGCTCTGACCCTGAGATTTCAAAACGACTAAGCGGAGCCATGGCTTCCTCACTACTATCCTGATTACGAAATGGAATGAATGGAGTCATGAAGAGGGAAGGGACAGGCACCTAGGTAAAAGACATGATGCAAAATGTTAAATCCTCGCATGCTTCATGTCTGACAGAGACGAAGGCTCCAAGTTTGGCCATTTTAACCGAATTTAGAGATGATGAACTCTACAACCTGCGTTTTGCTATGATAAATGCATGACTAACCACGACTAACTGTAAATCTTAACCAATTCTACATATCAGGGATCATTCGATTGATGAATCGTAGATCGAGACATTGATTACACACAGTTTGGCATGATGATTTTGTACAACATCACGAAATAGAATGGTTATCAGTCATATACAACATTAAATCCTGCTGATACGATTCATTAAATTATTCACAGCGATCAATTAAGACAAAAGGTGTTAGCCAAATCTTCATGCCAACGCAGCGATCCAAGTAACAGGTGTTAATTATTTGACATATTGGTCATGTATCCTCATAAAACGGTCAATTGATGATCTCCTCTAGATTATACATGAAAGGTGGTCGCATTTAATAACATGATGATATAGTGTCAAAACAGTAAACCCTAATGTTTTTGTAATACAACTAACTAATGATCCGAATTAACACTTAAGCCATGTATATACCTAAAATCTCATTTTGAAATATAGTTTTAAAACTTTGCGAAATCCCATCCATTAGTATCCCAAATCGAATTTGATAGGATACTAAGCTATAAAACTATGGCATATGAAGATTTCAAAATGATATTCATTTATTTGTTTTTTCACTAAATATATACAATTTTTACAAAATAATGATATGATATTAAGTTACATATGTAATGTGAACTATTAGGTTTAATAAGAATTTTAATTTAATAATTCACCTTTAGTTCTAGAAATTTTAAGAACTTATAATATCTTATCAATAACCAGCTTCAAACAAATTTTAAAATGTGTTTTCGTTGAACCCCAATTAGCATAATATCCCTTTAAATTTCTTAAATCAACATATATAATCAGATAGATTAAGGAATGATAGAATTGATTATATAAAAATTTATGAAACTGACAGCTGCTAATTATCAAGTTTAATGAAAATGTTTTCATAAACCTCTAATATGTCACTTGACTCTTCTACAGTTGAGAGTACCTTCAGAATCGAAGATTTCGGAAGGCACTCTTTTATAATCTTTAATAGGTAAATCATAAAAGAGAGCTGATCTCCCTTCATTTTAATGAAAAATGAAGGGGTTGTTGCTGACTGCCAACAAATGGCGACGACCTGGTTGAACCAATTATCTCTGCTCATACAACTTATAAATTATATAAATAAAATCTTAAAACTCATTAAAAACAATCAAAAATTCTTTATCTAAATAAAAACCATTCTTTCTATTCATATTCATAAGTATAACTCAAAAATATTCCATCTTTTGAAACATAAATCTTGTTAGGGATAAAATTAAAAATATCTTGATCAAGACAAAGTACTTCATAGTAAAAATAACCTGCACCATCAGTATAGGATATATAAATCTACTTTTCCGAAAACTTTCCAGAATCTGTTCCATCATAATAATTTATTTATTTTTTGTGTTTGTTTTTCTTTTCTTTAAACAATAATTCTGACTGAAGACTACTATCTAGGTATGGTATCCCAATGTGATAGCATCATTCACGAGAACTGTCTGAAATAAGCAAGCCGGCTCGTGATGAGACTTCTTGTCTTTTGATTTTTTAAACCAAAAGCCATCACCCTAGTGATCAGAAATGAAGTTATCCCAGACAGCACTGATGAACATGATTAGGCCGGCTCGTGATGAGACCTCCTATTCTTCAGTCAAAATTTATGTTTTCTTTATTCACTTTTAACTTTTAAATTTTATAAAATGAGAGATCATTACCCAGCATGGTGACCAAATGGTAATGTCAGTCATTACTATCACCAGAAAATGAATCAGCTGGCTCGTGATGAGACCTCTTATCTCTTGGTTTGTTAAACCAAAAACCATTACTAGTTTATTAATAATGTCATACTAGTGATATTTATGATTCTGATCAGACCGACTTATTACTAAGACCTTCCGTCTCTCATTTTAGAATTTTATTGACTGGAACAAATTCTAAAAAAAAGTTTTTAGATTGTAAATACTTTTGAAGACTAATGGTAGAGATCTGTAAGAGTTTTTCAAAAGTACAAGCTTCGAAAAAGACATTAACAAGCTATCCCTACTTTATAAAAAATAAAAGGTGAGGAATAATCTGAGTAACACTTAAAAATAAAATAATGATAGGTCTTTCATAGATTTAAGAAACCTTGATCATCTTGAACAAATTTTTAAAAGATTTCAGTCTAGTATCCTAATTTTCAAGCTAACGAGCAAACTGACTATTTTTTTTTTCCAACTAGAAGATTGATTATTTACATTTATTTCTTCAGCTGCTAACTAAAGATTACTGACTGATTATATACAAAAATTTGACAGTTTGAAATATTTGACTAACAGAATTAAAACTAGTTGCAATACCAGAATGATGTTTGAAAGTTACAAAAGTTTTATGAATTTCTCATTATCCTTAAATTCTATGAACTATAATTCAGTTTATATATATAAATACAAATTTATTTACAAATAGTAAACAAATTATATACATTTTAAGACCAAAAATATTAACAGAAATATTTTTTTCAGGATCAGTCCATTCACTGGGAGTGTTTCGAACTGACCTTCAAGTGTTTGTAATCGAAAGGTACTTGGACCTATCTTCTCAGCGATAACAAAGGGACCTAACCAAAGCTTCTGAAACTTAGTATGATCTCCCTTTTCCTCGTGAAATTTATCCCATTTTAAAACTAAGTCTCCCACCTGAAATTATCGATTGGAACTAAATGATTGGTCAAACCAAGACTTCACAATTTGTTGATGTTTTGTAAAGTGCTATTTTGATTTTTCTCTTTCTTCTTCAAGTTTTAATAAAGTATTAATTCTCTTTTCCATTGCTGGACACTCTTCATCTTGAACAGACTGAGCTAACTGTAATGAAGGTAAGAATAAATTTGGTGGTAGAATAGCTTCAGTTCCATATACTAAGAAGAAGGGTGAGTTACCTATCACAGCCTTAGGAGTTACTCTGTCTGCCCAAAGAGCATTGACTAATTCTATATTCCAATCACGATGGTGAACTGAAATAGTTCTTTTGAGAAGTTTCAATAAATTTTTGTTTGTTTATTTAGCTAAACCGTTTCCATGAGGATGGTAGTTAGCTGAATACCTGATTCTTATTCTCTTCTCTAAGGAAAATTGAGTTAACTCAATTGATGAAAAATATGAAGCATTATCAAAGATGAGGGAATCTGGAATACCAAATATTGTTATGATAAATAATTCTAAAAATAATATAACATGACTGGTATTTACAACCCTTAATGGTGCAGCTTCTGCCCAACGAGTAAAGTAATCAGTTGCAGTTATTCTATATTTGTGTTGCTTAGACGAGGGAGGATTTATTGGCCCTACTATATCAATACCCCATTGCTGAAAGGGTCTTTCTACTAAAACAGATTGTAAAAGAAAAGCAGGTTTCTTAACCCTTCCCACAGCAAGTTGACATTCCTAACATTTTCTAACAAAATCATAGGAATCTCGAAACAAGGTAGGCCAATAATAGCCAGCCCTAAGAATTTTATGCGCAGTAGTTTCTCCACCAAAATGACCTCCTGCTGGTCCAGAATGTAACTCCTTCAGAATTACTTCTATTTCATCTTTGTCTAGACATCGAAGCAATACTCCGTCTGAATTTCTCCGAAAGAGGACATTATCAATTAATAAATGAGCAGATTTCAATCTAAGTGCCCTTTTCTTTTTTGGTTCTAGGTAATCAGGAGCAGTTCCTGTTTCTAAAAGTATTCTTATGTCTGTATACCAGGAATCTTGTGGTGGAGGAGAAAAATAAATTTCTCTAGTAAGTAAAACCTCATCAATGACAGGTTCAATATTATCATTAGGTAAATGAGCAGCTTCAGCAGCTAATTTACATAATCCATGACCTTTGACTATCGTTGAGGGTTCAATTTCTAAGTCATACTCTTGAAGGACTGTCATCCAAGGTGCTCTTTTCTCACCTAAATCCTTTTGTACTAACAAGTTTCTGACTGAGGAATAAGGAACTATTATTTTCATTTTAGATTTCAGTAAATATGGACGAAAATGTTTAACAGCTTTAAAAACAGCAAAAGCTTGCTTATCAACTTCATGGTAATTAAGTTCAGCACCTTTGAAATTTGAACTCATGAATGAGATTGGTACTTCATTATCTTGTTGATTTAATTGGGTTAAAACTGCTGCATATGAAATATCAGAAGCAAAAGTATACAATATGAAATATTTATTAAAATCCGGGCTTAGAAGGCTAGGAGCTTCTGAAATGGATTCTCAAATTTTCTGAAATGACTCTTTTTCAGTTTGTCCCCAATAAAAAATAGCGTCTTTCTTAATCATTTTCTGCAAAGGACGAATGATTTCAGAGAATCTGGGAATGAATCTCCTAACAAAATTTATTTTACCAAGAAATGATTGCATTGATTTCTTGCTAGAAGGATAAGTTATCTTTGAAATGGCTTGGATTCTTTCAGGATCAATCATGATTCCATGTTTTGAAACCACACAGCCTAATAGAATACCTTCTGAAATAGTAAATATTGTTTTTTTAGGATTTAAGGATATTCCAAATTTTCTACATCGTTCAAATACCTTCCTAATATGAATAAGATGATCAGGTTGATGTTTAGAATATACAGTAACGTCATCCAAATAGACAATGAATGAATGGTTAATTAAGCCTCTAAAAGCAATATCCATTGCTCTTTGAAAGGTTGCTCCAGCATTGATTAACCCAAAGGGCATCTTGCGGTAAGCATATGTTCCCCATGGAGTTCTAAAAGCTGTTTTCAACTGATCATCTAGGGAAACTAATATTTGGTTGTATCCTGAGAAACCATCAAGGAGTGATAATATCTCAGCCCCAGACACCTTTTGAAGAATTTGTTCCATGGGAGGAACTGGGTAATTATCCTTTTCAGAAGACTTATTCATATTTCTAAAATCTACACATAACCTAATATCTCCATTTTTCTTCCTGACTGGAACTAAGTTTGCTACCCACTGAGTGTGTCTGATGGGAAAAATAATCTTGGTAGCTAACAATTTCTTTAGTTCTTTCTTAATTGTCGGTTTTAGTGATGGGTGATATTTCCTTAGCTTTTGTTAAAAAGGTTTTAAATCCTGTTTAATTGGAATTATGTGTTGCATGACTTGTGTGTTGAAGGTTTTTATGTCATCATATGTCCAAGCAAAGACATCCTTAAATTCCTTAAACAATTTTATAAATGTTGTTTTTTCTGCGGGGTTGCAATCCACTCCTAGGTTTATAGTTTGAGGATTTAGTTTGGTTCCTAGATTTATGGTTTCATACCTCATTCAGGAGCTATTAGTTTTACAATTAGGGACAGATCTAAATTTATCCTGAAGATCAAAGAAATTTTCTAATCTTAGTACTGAATTAGGGACTGGTTTTACCTTTTCAAAAGCTTTTTCAACTGAACAAAAATCATTTATTACCGAAAAATTTCGCAGATTTTCATCATGAGTAACTTCATCTATGGATGAATCTTTAAAGGTATCTTCATTCATTAGAAAATTCAGCACCTACACATCATTATCAAATACACGCCAGTTAAAAATATTATCTGGTATGGAAGGCCTAAAAATCAATTCAACTAAAAAGAAATCTGGTGTAAGATTTTCTGACGGAATTAACTTTGATGCTACATTTGCTAATAAATATGCTTCTTGATTTTGACTTCTAGGAACAGAAATAATGTTAAATGCATCAAAATGTGAAATAAGGTTCCATACCTCTCATTGATAACTCTATAAATGTTTAGATAGGCAGTGAATGGAGTTACGAACCTGTCTGACGATGATTTCGCAATCACCGTATGCAATTAATTCTTTGATATTCAAATCAATCGCTTTTTTCAAACCCTGTATTAAAGCTTCATATTCCACAATATTATTTGTACAAGTAAATTCCATCCTACAAGCTATACATGTTTTATTTCCCTGAGGGTCCACCAGTAGGCAACCAGCTCCGGCTCCTTCTTTAGATTTCGCGCCATGAAAATATAGAGTCCAAGTTGAACTATTAACAACTACTTTTCTTTCTATAATATTTACAATATTGAGATTATCTACATCATTAATAATTTCTTTGAATGAAGAGTCAGGAAAAATAGATGTTACATTTCTAATTTTTGATTGCTATTTATTTTAAGAAAAAGCAGAATTTTCAGCTTTAAAATTACCAAATCCCAATTCATACATGTAATTCCCCATAATGCAATCTGAAAATAAAACAGGTTCGCTAGGATCATGTAGTTTTGTGACAGTATGTTTCATATATCTTTCTCTATTTATCTTTATCTGATTTGACTTTCCATTCTTAGGTATCCATAATGTTGACCAGTCCATGGCAAAGAATCCATTCAATTGTTGAGACCAATCCCTACTTAAAAATATCCCATATGCATTAGGAATATCTGCAACAACAATATCTATAATTTGATAAACCGAAGGATTACAAGCAATCCTGACTAAGATATATTTCATTTCCCTTACAACCTTCACATTTGTCCTGTCCAATTGAGTTATTTGTGAATTTGATGACACATATTTCCCATTCAATTTCTTGCATACTGATAAAGGAATCACATTGGAGGATGCTCCGGAGTCTACCATGCAATTATGCACATTCCTGTTGAAAATCTCAAAGGTAAGTAAGAATGGAGGTGTGGTTGATTTAGAATTCTTACCTATAAGCAAGGCTTTGTCAGCCGTTGCTTTTCCTTTTTCAGTTGCTGTTGAATCATTATTAGAACTGTTTGCAGCAACATTTTGTTTTGCATTAGGAATAATTGAACTCATGGCAGGATTTATAACATGATTATTAGGCATTGGGTAAATTTGAAGAAGGTCGTACATACTGATGTTTGCACATGTCTTCTTTAAATATTCAATTATATCATATTGTAAATCTAATTTTGGAGCATTTTGAATAGGCTGGGTAATTTTGGTTGATTGAGTCTGTTTGCCGGATTGAGTTTGTTTATTAGGTTGCGAATTCTTGTTGTCATTATTTGTAGTAGAACTTGACGAGGCTCCAAGAGTGTTTGCGAATGTTCTACTACAAGTATTATAGGCAAGTTGTCATGTAGGCGGAATTTTACTCTCATATTCTTTTACAAGACTATCCCAAAAATGATCGTTAATTTGTTGAGGTTCCTCTGATTCTTCATCATTTTCTGATTCCTCTTCTTCTTCGTTTTTAGTTATTTCTTGATTAGAAGGATTTTCAAATAGAGATAGAATAGCTCGAATTGTATTAAAAATATCTTCATTTGTTGCTATGTCAGGTGGTGTATTTTTATTATTTGTATTTGGGTTTTGTCTAAACTGATTTCTGAAATATCCCCTAGAAGGAGAAGCTTCGGAATTGGTTTTCTTTAATCCTACAACTTCATTGGTTAATGTCCGAATAGCATTTTGTAGCTGTTCTATATCAAATGCTTTGTCTTTTTCTGAATTGAGTTTTTCCATCTTCCTATGAGGAAAAGTATCAGACTTCCCACTTCTATCTGGTTCATAGGACATAGAATCCTTCTTGACTTTAATGGATTCCTCAAAAGTTTCTACTAACGTTGTTTTTCCAGCTCTCTTAACAAACATCCCAGAATATTTTGGTAAAGCTGATGTATAATTGTCAATAGTTGTATCCTTGGGTGGTTGAGAAGCAATTGGAATTTTGTTTTTTAATGTCAGAAACATCTGATTGAAATATTTGATTCTTTCTTTAGGTTCCATTTTAATCTGAGATAACTCTAGGGCTAAAAGAGTAGGTGTTTTATCTTCCCCAAATTTTTCTAGAAAGGCTTTATTAAATTCACCCCAGTTTGTGATTGATCCCTGTACTAACGAAAAGTACTAGGTAGAAGCTCTCCCTTCGAAAGTTAAAGGAAGCAATCGACAAAATACATCTTCATGATGAACATTCAAGGTTTGAACAACTAACATGAATTTGTCTACATGCACTTCTGTAGGTTCTTTGTCATCTGGGTTAAACTTAGGGAGAAGTTTATCTGAATGTTTAGGCAAAGGATGTTGTACACCAGGGACAGTTACAGCAGCTGTTCTTAGCCAAGGGAGTTGTGGATTAGGTGGATTAGGTGGAGGATTGCCTCCTCCCCCCACAGGTATGTTTCCTGCCATTGGACTTCTTTCAGAATTTGAGGAACTTCCTAAATTGGATGGTTTTGGATTATCAGGTGGTGATTCAGGAGGAGAAGTGGCTGATCAAAACCTCCTTTTGCAGTTAGTATTCTAGTAGTGTTTGTTTGAGTAGTTTTCCTTTGATGACTTTCAATCTGATAACGGGGAATGCGATCAGCTACTTCCAAATCTTGAGTAACTATGGTCAATTGCGAATTATGTCGCTGTTGTCTAGGTAGACCATAATCTATTGAAGATACACCAAGTTGATTAGCATATGCTCTCGTAAGAATATGTCGTGACTCTTCTAAAGTTTGAGTGCTTTGTTCAGGAGTAAATGGAGACGTGATAGGATCACGTTCTAGAATGCTCCTAACAGTTTCTATAAATGGTGATCTACTGACTTCTGGAGGATGTTGACTGGTTGAAAGTTTTTCATTAGTTTCACCTGCCATTACTCATTAACAGGCCCTCCTTCTAGCGCCATTTGTTGGCCTGATTTTCTAACCTAGGCCAACAAGGAGATTATGCCCACACAATCAGCTTAAAGCAGCTTCTGATGTGTTTGGAATAGAAAAATCTTGCAGGTTATGGTCCTGCTACCAACTGAATTTTTCTCTTAAGGAGAAACTAAAATTCAGTAAAAATCTATCCTAATTTTATCTCTGTCTAAGTAAACCCTAAAATTATTTTCAACTATCTAAGTTATCCTACAATTGCTTTCATAGGGAAAGTCTTCGATTTTTTGAAGATTTTATATTTAATTTTCTAAGTATAAAAGACTATTAAAATTATTCTAAAATTACACAAATTCTATTTAACAACTGTTAAATGTAAACTATACTAGGATAATAATAACTGAACTATCTTAACTATCCTATCTATCCTATCTCAGCTGAGAGCGGTTTTTAATATTATATTAATTATTAATTATTATAAGGATGAACAGAAGGATAAGGAGTAAGATCTAAACAGAAAATATTTAAACCATTCACACTAAATCATTCTGCTATAAAATAACTTATCAGAGAAACTAAAATAAACAATTACCTCGAATTTTCTGAAATGTCTAATAAATTAATAATTAATAACCAACATTAGATATTTGAATGAGATATAATGTTCAGTATGAAATCATTGCAAAAATACAAATGATATCTAACAGAGATAAATATATATCCTTATATCTTGAATTTTCAGTAGAAACACTGATAAATTCAGTCACAATGACATACTAATTCAAATACAATATTGTGTTGACCAAGTGAAATATTGATTAATAAACACAAGCATAACCAAGTATACTGTATTAATGTTAAAAATAGAAGATCATATACTAAAATATAAAGAGTATCCAAAATAATACCAATCACGATATCAACTTAGAGATTTCGAGTCACATCCCATTTCCAAAGATAAAACTTCATCCAGGAACAAAACTAGTATCAAAATAATATTTCGAATATGTTTCTCTTTAGTCACTTCATCCCTTATCTCATAAAAATTACTAGCTTATATAATACTACCAGTATTTTGATTCAGTTTTCCCATAAATGCTATATGCAATACTATAGGAGTCCTATCACTATCAAAGAGTATCGAATCTCTTTTCATTAGACACTTGTCACTAGAAGATAACAACAAAAACAACTAGCCCGAAACAATTGCTGGTTTAAAGGAATTGGCAACTTCGTGGCTGTGTCGAAATTCCATTCTTCAATACACATCCACATCTTCCAACTGAAATCCAAAATATTAGAAATGTCATGAAACTGTAGAGGATAGCGATGACATGCCCAACTGTTTTAAACAAACAAAAGCATCTTATTAAAACCAATTATAACATAAATAACAAAAGAAACCATAATTTATATGTGTGCCTGTAAAATCTGCGATTTTACAGGCATGCAAAACAAAAAAATTTATTACCTGTTTGATAGAGAAACAAACCATGTAAATGAAAATGGAAATAATCATCAGGTTCTATTTTGTAGATCGACTACTCTTCTGGCTTTGGCTAGTTTGGCTTTAAGCCTAATGATCATTAGCTTTTGCTTTTCTACTTGTTCAAGTAAATGTTGATTTGTACTTATCATTTATTTTTTTGCCTTTTTGTATTGGTTCTTTTTGATGTTCACTTCCTTCCACCTGTTAATCCAGTTTAATAATTCTTCTCTGAACATCTTATTTTCCACCTCCTTTAAAGATGCATTAGCTTGACACTGTTTAAGTTCATTTTTCAATTCTATAATCTTAGTCTCGTATACCCTGTCCAGGACCTGTTGGAGAGTTTCTTCCTCCTTGTCATGACATGAATCAGCTGCCTGGGAGGAATCAAGATTATCTACGCCTTGACTAGGCGATGGAAAACTCATAAAAGATGGCTCGGGGCCTGAACCATAGGCGTCCATACACGATGGAGCAACTTCTGCCTTACTCGACTCTGTAATGTATTTGGTCAATTTTGCACTATTATTCTTTATAAGAGTAGGATAATCCATACAAGTAGTTTCGGGAACCGACGATGGAACGTCGTCCTCAAGTGGGATAATTGCTAGCTGAGTAGTCATAGGAACATAAGCTGTAGGTGTATTGTTCATGCTTCTAGTAACCCTTCTCGTACGAACAAACACAATATTTTTTGATTCAAAACCCCCTCTGTCACAGCATACCTGTGCTAGTTGTTCTAATTTATGCATAGACTCATCGCCATGTTTGCGAGGAGTATTCAGCTTAGAGGGTTTTTTATAATCAACAGTGTTAACATTTTCATCTTTGGTTAACTTGTCCCTTGTCTTTGCAGGTGTACTACAACGTTTGTCAGATGGAGATTGGTTCAAGGTTGCTTCAGAGTACAAGGGAGCTACCCCCATCATCCCTGATACCAGTATTTATGGGTGGATTGGTTTCCTGAAGCTCTTCATCCTTTGATTCAGCCTCATGAACATTACTAACTTCAGATTTTACAATAGCCTTTCGTTTCCTACATGTCTTTGGGGAAGGGTTTGTCCAATATTGAGTCGGCCCTAATTGACATTCAATTAAAAACTCATCCCATGATTTACCATTAAGAGACAATTGATGTTGTATTATAATTTTGACTAAACCATGATGAAATAGACTTCTATCAAGATTATCAAAACTTTGAACTGAATGCGACATTTTTTTCAGACTTTTCCATAGGTAAAATGGTAGTTTAAGTTTACAACCTTTTAATGCTAACAGTAGTCGTAGGTTATAATAATGTAGGTGAGAAAAACGTCCATCGCATGATACGGACCTGAACAAGATCTCGTAGAATGCTCGCCATTCTGGCTTCAGAAACCTGGCCGAAACCCTAATCTTCAGTTTTGCACTGGTCGGCAAAGGCAACAGCAAGGACTGACATTTCTTTTTATTCACTTTCCCACCTTTAAACCATCGCTCTCCGATTTGTGGGAGCTTTGTAGCCTCTACAATTTTGTCTTCATCAATGATAAACTTAAAATCCCCAACTTGTGCTACGTTTTCTTTCAAACTCAACGCAAACTGTTTGGTCACCTCCACATTCTGGCCATTAAAGCACCTAAAGAACTGACCCCATCCAACCTTTTCAAATAATAGGGCAACTTCCTCATCTGCTTCAACAAGCTCTGACCTTGAGATTTCAAAATGACTAAGCAGAGCCATGGCTTCCTCACTACTATCCTGATTACGAAATGGAATGAATGGAGTCGTGAAGAGGGAAGGGATAGGCACCCAGGTAAAAGACATGATGCGAAATGTCAAATCCCTGCATGCTTCATGTCTGACAGAGAAGAAGGCTCCAAGTTTGGCCATTTTAACCGAATTTAGAGATGATGAACTCTACAACCTGCGTTTTGCTATGATAAATGCATGACTAACCACGACTAACTGTAAATCTTAACCAATTCTACATATCAGGGATCATTCGATTGATGAATCGTAGATCGAGACATTGATTACACACAGTTTGGCATGATGATTTCGTACAGTGTCACGAAATAGAATGGTTATCAGTCATATACAACATTAAATCCTGCTGATACGATTCATTAACTTATTCACAGCTGTCAATTAAGACGAAAGGTGTTAGCCAAATCTTCATGCCAACGCAGCAATCCAAGTAATAGGTGTTAATTATTTGACATATGGATCATGTATCCTCATAAAACGGTCAATTGATGATCTCCTCCAGATTATACGTGAAAAGTGGTCGCGTTTAATAACATGATGATATAGTGTCAAAACAGTAAACCCTAATGTTTTTGTAATACAACTAACTAATGATTCGAATTAACAATTAAGCCATGTATATACCTAAAATCTCATTTTGAAATATAGTTTTAAAACTTTGCAAAATCCCATCCATTAATATCCCAAATCGAATTTGATAGGATACTAAGCTATAAAACTATGACATATGAAGATTTCAAAATGATATTCATTTATTTGTTTTTTCACTAAATATATACAATTTTTACAAAATAATGATATGATATTAAGTTACATATGTAATGTGAACTTTTAGTTTTAATAAAAATTTTAATTTAATAATTCACCTTTAGTTCTAGAAATTTTAAGAACTTATAATATCTTATCAATAACCAACTTCAAACAAAATTTAAAATGTGTTTTCGTTGAACCCCAATTAGCATACTATCCCTTTAAATTTCTTAAATCAACATATATAATCAGATAGATTAAGGAATGATAGAATTTATTATATAAAAATTTATGAAACTAACAGTTGCTAATTATCAAGTTTAATGAAAATGTTTTCATAAACCTCTAATATGTCACTTGACTCTTCTACAATTGAGAGTACCTTCAGAATCGAAGATTCTAAAGGCACTCTTTTATAATCTTTAATAGGTAAATCATAAAAGAGAGCTGATCTCCCTTCATTTTAATGAAAAATGAAGGGGTTGTTGCTGACTGCCAACAATACTGTAGAGGAATTCAAGAAGACTGTGAAGAAAATGAGAGGAGCTTGTAATGAATACTGCAGAAGGGTACTGGTCACATACAACATATACCAAGTTGCTGCAGAACAAAGACTGGATGCAATACCAGAGAATGAGTTGTTCATAGAACTACTACAGAGCAGGTACAAGGAGGATGAACAGAAGATACAATAAGTCAAGGATTTAGATGAGCAGATCCTAAAGAATGCAGTAGCTCATGCAGCAGTCAGCATCCATTTACTTGAATATCAGCTACGCTTGAGTCTAGTAAGAATAGAGGTGGTTAAGAATCAGGCTACAAAGTATGAGATCAACATCCATTTTCTTGAACCCTCAGAATTTGAAAGCATAGCAGCGGAGGCCCAGGCGTGGAAAAAGTTCTTTAATGATCAAGCGGGGCCATCTTCATAAAAGTGCTCTATTAAATTTTGTTTTAAATGTAATATATTGTATAATGTATGAGCACTCACTACAGGACAAAGGTTTAGATTGAAATGTTGGGAAGCCCAAAAGTCATATTGGGGCAGCCCAAAAGTTTTTCCTTTTTTGTGTAAGTATATTAGAGTTAGATAGAAGAAAGCACTTTTTCCTAGATAGATTTGTGAGAATATGTTGTAAGAAGAACTATTTCCTTTTGCAATAATAATTACAAGTTTCCTGTAGGAGAAAGCTTGGTGGGATGTTTCAAATGTTGTGCTTTGGATTTGTTGAATGCGAACTACCTTGTTTTCAGCTGTTATCCATTAACTTCGAGATCGTTCTAACTCTTTGAACCTATGTTCTTGTTATGAATGCGCTCTAGTTTATTCTATGAAATTTCCACTGTGAGTAATCAATTCTTTTCATAAACAATGAGCTATCTTATTGTTCATATATCTATAAATGTTCATGTGTTTTGAAATAAGTAACAACTATCTGTGATTTTTCTTAATGCATGCGCAAAATACATTACTCATTGATAAATGATAATTCTGCTCCCTAGCGATAGGTTAGGTAATTAGTTTTAGTTTCTTGCTGTGTGTGATTTATATGCGAGAGAGTTAAGCTGAGAGGTAAGAACCTGCGCATCACATTGTGACCACTCCTCGTATTCTCTATCAATCTGCATTCTTAGATAGGCACTTGCATATCATACTTAAATAAAAAAAAAACTAAAAAACATACACGGTGGACCGGGTCGTAATCGGTAAAACCCTTTATTTTTGTTACTTGACCTACAGTAGCCGGACGGATTCCCCATACCAAATAGTAACGGGCTAGTTGGGAACATTTACTGGGGAGAATCCCTAACTGTTGTTGCCTGTAATTTTCCAGGGCTCAACAAAGCCATAATACCTTCCAAATGATTTATAACTATGAATTTTATTCATGTTAACCCTAGAACTTACCTAAGCATTAACATTCATATCTTGGCAACTAAAACTAATTACAAACAAAAGACAAACCTAGGCATATATTCGATGCATAAAACTACAACTACAACCTAGCTAAAACTCCACAATGCATAACAATGATTTGATTATTTTAACAAAAGTAATAGTATACTTTACATACATCGTCGGGTTAATATGCAGGTTCAGACCATATCAAACTCAAAAATATTTTAAATTTAGTGCTATCCACATGGTGGATGCTCACAAAATGGAGGGTTTTGGGCAATAAACCCTAAGCAACGACATTCAAAGCTTTACCCTAAAAAATCGCTTGGTTTCAAATCAGTTGTTTGTTTTTGGAAGGAGGAGTAGGCTGATAGTCCCTCGGCCTCCTCGGGTCTTTGCAACAGTTGTCACTCTTTAATTGCTCATGGTCTTAGCAGGATTTGAAGTTCTGGTTCTTCTCCATAACCGTTCCTTTGAGCTCAATGTTAAAACAGTGGTCACTTCTTATTTTCCCATGGAGTTAGCAGGATTTGAAGCTTTGGTTCTTCGCCATTACTGTCTCTTTGAGCTCATTCGTGCCTTTAGCAAGCTTTCAAGCTCTGGTTCTTCACCATTATTGTTTCTTTGAGCTCCAAGCTAAAAAC
Organism: Pseudotsuga menziesii; assembly: GCA_001517045.1. NCBI lineage: Eukaryota > Viridiplantae > Streptophyta > Pinopsida > Pinales > Pinaceae > Pseudotsuga > Pseudotsuga menziesii. The sequence goes on along the minus strand of LPNX011160446.1, from coordinate 374,735 downwards.
TAGTAAGTAGTGACGAAATCCTCCAAGTAGTCTTCTCCTTTATTTTTATTATTTAAAACTCAGTTATTTATAAAACAATTCTAAGCATTTGTTGTTTGATGGTAGGTGATAAATGCTTGGCATTGCACAGTTGAAAGTTGAAGGCGAAGAGCTAAAAGGTGTGAGCGTGAAAGGCTCGGGTAAGCCTTGGTCCCAACCTTGGGGTACCCTTTGTCGTGAATATGTTGCATATGATACCAATGGTGCTTGTGGAATGTTACTGTGTGTTCAAGTTTTACTTGTGGTAAAATGTTGTTTTACTTTGGAGAAGTTGTGGAGGCCGTAAGGCCATCCTTAGTGACAACCCTTATGGTTTCACTAGAGAGATATGACTCTTGTAATAAGGAGTTAGGGTAACAATATTCCTGTTCCAAGGTTTGGAAACATTGTTCAAAGCTATATTTAAGTTATATGGAACTTCCCTAGCCTCTTTCTCAGCCACCGGAACTATTTCGAGGCTAAGAACCATGAAGGCATTTTGGTTTTAAGAGTTGCAACCTGTGGCGAGTGTATTGGTTAATTTATTTATTAAAAGAAGACTATGTTTATAATTCTTTTGTCTTTAAAAGGTAGAGCTTACAGCCATAATGTAAATATTTGTTTAGCATTTGTTTTTCCTTTTGTAGTTTTGGTTGCACAGTGCATTAAGCTTGGTAAAGAGTTTTTAAAATTTTGTTGTAAGTTATTCTATGACTACGAACTGGTTAACAGCATTTGGAAAATTAATTGTTTGAAATTCTATTTGAGAAACCTATACCGTAAGAATAATCCTAAGGTTTGGCTTTCATAAACAATTTTGGTAATTAAGTTAAAATGGTTAACTTCTGATTTTTTATATTTGTATAAACAATAGTTATATTTGATAGTTTTTCTTTTAAATTGTAAGAGTTGGAAATCTATCCTTCGATTTACTTAACTGTTGAATAGATTTAAGAGATCAGATTTGTTCCTTAGCTGAAGTATATAGTTGTCTAGTTTTAATTATTTGCTATCTGTGGTAATATTCTTTTCTTCTCAAATAGGTTCTGCAAATGGTTATGAAGGATTGTATTAATAGATTAGGTTTTTAGAAGGAAAATTTACAAATATTAATAATAGTAATATTGTTATACTGTTACAATTTGGTTTCCTAAGTACTTAAGGTACTATAACACAACAGGTATTATAATTATAACCAAAAAAATTAGTCTTTTGACTGAACATCATGAACTTCTGTGCTAAAGCTAAAATAGCTGGTAAATAATTTAATTGTGCACTATTTACTGTAATATAACTATAATACATGTTTATAATTTAGGTATTAAAGCATTAGAATGATGAATGGTTTTTCTTTACTAAGTGTAAACAAATAGTTTGTATTATAGTAATTATTATTATGTTATACTATTCATAGTTTAATGAATGTGTGACAAGAACTTACTATAATGAACTCTATGTAAAAAGCTCTCAGAGGTTTTTTATAATAGTTTAAGTCCTAGAAATGAAATTATTACGATAAATAGCTGGAAAATATAACATTAAAAAGCTTCCAATGTCAACATAGTTACTTGAATATATTGTTGGTAAACTTATTAGAAGAAAATATTGTTGATTTATTTCTATGGAAACTCTATAATTTGATAATAGTTCAGATCATTCTATCCATGTATAATCATTCCTATCTACAACTAAACAATCCTTATGTACTAGAGTACTTCATCGTAAGATGAGTGGAAAAATGCAGAAATGAATTTTACTCATAAATCAATCATTCTTAATTCTAGGTTCATTTATTCAGATAATCATATACTACTAAACTTTCCTAGATAAATGCAGACTTAAGCATTCTACTAACAGATTCAAAATATCTAAGTACTATAGAAAATATAAACATGACTACTTTCATTCCAGTAATTTGCTTTGGCAGAAATAAATAAGTTAACACAATGGAACCTGGTAATTTATAGAAGAGACAAACAACCCAAGGAGCCTGTTCCACCCAACATTTTCGTGAAGATAGCTCAAATGCTTGTCTTATGACCCCCAGGCCTATCCACTATTCTACCAGGATGAATGCACTATGTAAATAAATGGGATTATATACTCCTACAACTCAACAGAAGTACTTAACAACAATACTACTGTTCTCAGCAGTAAAGAACTCAACTATCAAGCTGTACTAGTTATGAATGTAGTCTTAAACACTCAATCCACTTCTAAATTTCCCCTTGTCGAATCTTTTTTGCTTCTTTCTCAACTTCAGAAATTTCGCAAGGTAAAGAATGAACAACCTCCTGTTGAATTCGATGGATAGATATATGCATGCCTAGGTATTTTGGTCAGTTTTTCAATTAATGAGCCACCTGCTCTATTCCACTTTCTTGGGGAACATGGCCACAAAATTAGGGAAGTTTCCCCCTGCAACAGGTAGAAGTGGTTGAGGATGACATGTGTTAGTTTGCTCTCACCCTAGTCTATTCCTCCTAGTGGGTTAGTGGACACTCATTCAACAGCCTCCTTAGGCTATTTGTCTAATCTTTTATTTATTAAATAATAACATATTCAACATAATTAATTATAGTCATCCTTGACCCCACTTGGTCAATAGTCATAAACTTTAAAATAAAAATAAAATATAATGTTTTCTTAAACATAAAAATGCTATTGAAATTGGGGTACGTGACACCTAACAAGTGGTACAAAATGGAAAAAGTAAGAAGGGATAGGTTTACTTGGAAATCTATTAAGGAGAACTTTATCAAATATTTCTCATTTTCACCTGCAAAACAATGCCTCCGAGAAGTAGTACCAGAATTACACCAATTCGTTAAAATGACAAACCAATAATTCAATGGAGATGGATGTTAGAAACAGGACCGTGGAGCAATAACAAATATACAGTTAAATCATTAAATAAGATGCAAAAACACATTTAACACATTACAGAGAGACATAAATATAACGTGGTTCACCCAAGAGACAGGCTACATCCACATAGAAATTGCTAGTCCTTTTATTAGCGTCTAGAAAGATGAAGGGATACAACCTGCAACAACTCTGCTGTACTTCCTCTTCACACTCTCATGGTCTCTATCACACAACCACAACGATTGTTTACAATACAATGCCATACCATACCATACCATACACAATCGTATTACAATGCGTTTCTTTTATAGGGGAAATACCATGGGAAAATACTACAGTTAACGCAATACCACGGGTCCACAAAATTGTTGGCCAACAAAACATCCCAATTTTTTTTCTCAGTGATGGATCCTGAGGAGGAAAATTGAACTTAGTCTTATTTGGCTCCCTACCTTGTTTCTATTTCCTAAGGTTTCTTGATTGACCTCTTTCCCCCCTTCTTGAGATTCTGGTGCTTGTTGGCGCCATTCTTGTGGCCAATCGCTAATAATGGTTTCTAATTCATCTTCTGTTAATACAAATTGTGTCTCCAACCACTGGTGATATGGTTCCATACATGGTTGGATGTCAAGATAGTGTGGACCAATTGAAATATGAGAATTCATTGAAATCGGGAAATAGTGTTTGTATTAAGTCTCTCCTGGTGCTTCACTAGATTCTTTAAGGATTCACTATGTACGACAAATTCAATGTTACTATCTGTCTAGATGTTCTTGTCTGTCAAGAACTAGAGGTTCTAGTATCTTGCTCCTCTACAGCTAACAATTAAATATACCAGTTGGTAGTCTTCTGTCTCAGGCCAAACGACAAATGAGATTAACATCAACAACTAAGAGTAATATAAAGCAATACCTTCTTCCTACGACGAGGATGCATCCTGTAACAACTCATTGAGAAAAAATTGTGACCAATTGATTTGGAATCCTTCTGCATAGAGTGAATCTAGCGTCACTGCACCTGCAGTACATTGGTTTGGATGCAATGTTCGCTTTTAGCTGAACAACAGGTTCATTAATGGATGACATTGAGAATCCTATGATGGCCCTGACTAGGTCATACTTATCCTTAACCTTCACAATCATGGTTGGGTATTTTTCCTTCTTCCTGTGGAAATTGAACCTAGTGATAGATTAATTTTACTCACAACAATTAACAATTGATCATGCAAAATCACTCACAAAAGAGACTGAAATTGGAGCTGAAAAATAAACTGTATTAACTTAGTGTACAATAGCCAACCCTGTAACATAATAGGTTGCTGAATAAATAAAATACATCATGGATTCAAATGCATGAGGAGCAATTCGAATCTAGCATAAAGCAGGCTTACTAAAATTAAGCAAATCCCCCATAGGTGTAAAAAGCTGATCCCAAATCTGTCATGGAGCTCACGAATTAGAAAAATGGCTTAGGAGAGCTAAAGAGTGATGGAATGACAAATCATACATGCTTTTCCAAGGAGAAAAGAGTGGAGGATGAAGAGGACAAAAAACTGGTTCACCTCACCTAGTCTAGCTTTTCCATTTGCCTTAAAATACTGAAAAAGCAGGCAATAAAGCAGAAAAAGCAGAAGGGAACCTAGGAGGCCAGGAATAAAGTAGAATTGATTCCTTGAGGTTTCCCAAGTGTTACATGAGTCAAATAAGGCAATTTTGACCACTATGGATAGGTAAAATACAACTTGCACAAGGTGGGACACATGAACTAGGAAAGTAAGACAAAAATAATTAAATTAATGTCTAAGGTAGTAAACTATGGGTTGATTATTCTAACACCCCCCCTTAAGCCTGACTTATGAGTAATATATCAGAAAATTATAGGGCCTAGCAACAAGGATTATTCACCCCTTTACATACTGCATGTCCATACAACCAAGGAAAGAGGCAAAACCAACTTGGGAAAATCCTCCCTTAAACATGGACTGTAAAACAAAATTTTGGAAATCTTGTCTTCACTCATGCTTCATAGCATGATCAGTAATCCCCAGCAGTGATTTGATATTGCTGAAGGTCTTTTCACAAAATGCTTTGTTGAAGATATCAGCTACTTGTTCTGAAGATGAACAAAAGAGTAGGTGAATGATGCCATCATGCACAAGCTCTCTGATGTAGTGCATATGGATCTCAATGTGTTTGGTTCTATGCTTCTAAACTGGATCTTTGTAGATTCGAATGGTAATCTGGTTATCACAGTAGATGGTAGTTGAGTACTCTGATTATAAGCCACACTCTCCAAGTAAACCCTGCAACCATAAACATTGAGTTGCTGCATTAACAACTCCTCGGTACTCTGCTTCTGTAGATGAGAGTGCAATGGCACTTTGTTTCTTGCTTGACCAGCTGATTGGCCCTTCTGCAAGCATGAACACATATCCTAATGTGGACTTTCTATCTGTACTATCACCTGCCCAATCACTGTCAGTAAATCCAATCAAATCAAGATCAGATTTTGCTTTATAGAAGATCCCATGTGTCCTTGTTCCCTGAACAAAGTTAAGGATCCTTTTGGCTGCTTTCCAATGGATCTCATGAGGCTGATCCATGTATCTAGAAGCCACACTTACTACATAAGAAATATCAAGTGTAGTATGTGTCAGATACAACAAACATCCAATCAATTGCCTATACATTGTATTGTTTACCATAGGTGAAGAATCAGCTTCTTCCAGCTTCACTCCTGAAAGGAAAGGAGTTTTTCTTGCTTTGCAATCCTTCATTTTGAATTTGTTCAGCAAGTATAAGGCATATTTGGACTGGTGCACCTTGATTCCAGCTTTGGTTTGAGCAATCTCAAGCCCCAAAAATTGACTTAAGAGCCCCAAATCTGTCATGGAGAAGGCTTGGTTCATAGCACCCTTTAAGGAAGCAATCTCATCCTTTGAGCTTCCTGTAATGAGGAGGTCATCAACATATAACACAATGATCATTAATGAACCATTAACTAACTTCAAATAGACATTTGGATCTGATTTGCACCGAACAAAATTCAGTGATAGCAAGAAGCTATCGATCTTGGCATACCAAGCCCTGGGGGCTTGCTTTAGCCCATACAATGACTTTCTCAACCTGCACACAAGAGAAGGGTTAGTAGCAAAACCTTGAGGCTGCTGCGTAAATATCTCTTCAGTGAGATCTCCATTCAGGAAGGCACATTTTACATCCATGTGATGTACCTCCCATTGCCTTGAGGCTGCAATGGCTAAGGCTAGCCTGATGGAATCCATCTTTGCCACTGGGGAAAAAGTCTCATTGTAATCTATGCCATGAACCTATGAGTAGCCCTTGGCTACCAATATAGCCTTGTACTTCAGTGCTGAACCATCAGCAGCAAATTTGGTCTTATAGACCAACTTACACTAGACTAACTTTCTCCCCGAGGGAAGATCCACTAGCTCCCATGTGTTGCTCTTCTGGAGTGAGCTGAACTCCTCCTTCATGGCTGTTTTCCATATTGGATCTCCTGCTGCTTATTCATATATTTGAGGATCAGACTCCACCATCAAAATTTTTTTTTCAGCAAACATAGGATTCTTCATGCATAGACCACTCTCAAATTGAGATCTAGTCCTCCTTGGGTCATTGGGATCCCCAGCTAGCTCTCCTGCTGCATGTAGTGTCTTGGCTGCCCATTTTGGCCTTGTAGGGCTGTTAGGGTCTGTAATAAACTCATCTCCATCAGACAAATCATAATCAGCATGTTCAACAAACTCTTTACTTACTTCCTGAGGTTCAGGTGGAGAAGAGGCTTCTCCAACTTCCACTGCTACAAGGGGTTCTTCTTCAAAATGAACACACCTTTCAATGAAGGCTTTGTTTGTGCTCAAATTTATCAGCTTATACCCTTTTGAATATTCATAGTATCCAACAAAAAGACACTTTTGGCTTTGGGGCTGCAAATCCTTTCTCTTCTCTGTTGGAATGCTAGCCCAAGCCTTTGAGCCAAAAATCCTGAAATGGGTCACATCTAGTTTGTGCCCACTCCATGCTTCGAAGGGAGTCATGCCATCAAGATGTTTATGAGGCATGCTATTTTGAATATAGGCTGCACAGTTGATAGCTTCGGCCCAGTACTTTGGTGGCAAAGTTTTGGCCTCCATCATGCATGTTGCCATCTCCTTCAGTGATATGTTCTTCCTCTCATCAACACCATTTTGCTGTGGTGTGTAAGGGATAGAATGCTGCATCTGAATATCTGCATCTGCACAATAATTAATAAAATCAAACTTGACATACTCACCACCATTGTCAGATTTGAGGACCTTGAGTTTCCTCCTAGACTGGTTTTCAACCAAAGCCTTAAAGACTTTGAAGAGGCCAAAAACTTCAGACTTGTGTTTCAGGAAGTAAACCCATCAATACCTGGAAAAGTCATCTATGAAAGTCAATGCATATTTGGCCTGACTCATGGACATATGAGGGAATGGGCCAGCAACATCACTATGGATCAGCTCGAGGGGTGCAGAGGTTCTCTCATGACTAGCTCTCTCAAATTTGTGCTCTGGGTGTTTTCCTAGGATACAACCTTGGCAGACTCCTTTGGAAAATTTTATCTTGGGAAACCCTATGACCATCTCTTTTTCACTAATATTAGAAAGATACTTGTAATTTAGGTGGCCAAATATTTCATGCCAAAGCTTGCTAGCCTCATTAGCATGAATCAGAAGAGCAGAGGGGTTTGAGTAGGGTAGGAAGTGTGAGAACATGTATACCTTTTGAGCATGATTCGCAACTCCTTTTGCAATGACTCTACCACTTGAGATCTCAGTGATCTCAACTTCATCAGGGGAGAATATGACCTTCTTAGGAGACCCAGTGTGAGTCATCTGGTACACTGACAAGAGGTTGGAGGCAAGACCAGGCACATACAACACATTGCTGAACTGACCATGATCAAGATCAATCCTCCCTTTGCCCAAACTTTCAGTGAGAGAGTCATCTCCCAGTACTATAGGTGGTCCTTTCGACATGTCAAGTGAGGAGAATGCCTCCTTAGTCGAAACCATGTGTCTAGAAGCTCCAAAATCCATGATAAAACTGGGTGAGCTTGATGTGCCAGCAACCAACGCATGAACTCTCTCTCTGTCATCTGAACTTGATCCTCCTTCTCTCTTCTTTGAGATTTCTGAAAGGGAGATGCCATTCTTCTCCAGGAGATAGGTCAGCATATCTATTTGCTTCTTCATACAAAAGCTTTCAGAGTGATTTCCCTTATTGCAGTATGTGCACTTGTTCATTTCACCTTTGTTTTTCTTCTTCTGTTAGTTCTTCTTGGAACCTTGTGGCTCCTCCGGAGACTGTTTCTTGTATCTCTTTTGATTAGGTGGATTTTTAGCTTTCTTTTTGCTTTTTGAATCCACCTTCAAATCTCCAGCAATCAGAGCTTGATCTTTGGATGGTTTGATGGTGCCCATCATCACCAGCTTGTCCTGTTCTTGTGTGAGAGATTCCATGAAATCTGCAAGGCTAGGCATCTTCCAGGTTCGAGCTGTCAGTTTTGTGGCATAGAAGGTCGAAAAAAACACTGAATAGTCAGGTCCTAGCTTCGAGAGAATGGCCAGGACGAGCTGATCATCCTTCTTTTCGATCCCACACTATTTCAGCTGCAAAACAAGTGCTTTGAACTTGGAGAAATATAGCTGCAGGAATTCAAAGCTATTTGGACTCAGAGAAATCAACTCATTTTTTATTTC
>LPNX011160446.1:286933-365759 GCA_001517045.1 Pseudotsuga menziesii | reverse complement strand
AAATTGAACCCAGTGATAGATTAATTTTACTCACAACAATTAACAATTGATCATGTAAAATCACTCACAAAAGAGACTGAAATTGGAGCTGAACACTAAAATATATTAACTTAGTGTACAATAGCCAACCCTTTAAAATAATAGGTTTCTGAATAAATAAAATACATCAGGGATTCGAATGCATGAGGATCAATTCGAATCTAGCATAAAGTAGGCTTACTAAAATTAAGCAAATCCCCCATAGGTGTAAAAAGATGATCCCAAATCTGTCATGGAGCTCACGAATTAGCAAAATGGCTTAGGAAAGCTAAAGAGTGATGGAATGAAAACTCATACATTCTTTTCCAAGGAGAAAAGAGTGGAGGATGAAGAGGACAAAAAACTAGTTCACCTCACCTAGTCTAGCTTTTCCATTTGCCTTAAAACACTGAAAAAGTAGGCAATAAAGCAGAAAAAGTAGAAGGGTGCCTAGGAGGCCAGGAATAAAGTAGAATTGATTCCTTGAGGTTTCCCAAGTGCTACATGAGTCAAATAAGGCAAGTTTGACCACTATGGATAGGTAAAAGACAACTTGCACAAGGTGGGACACATGAACTAGGCAAATAAGACAAAAATAATTAAATTAATGTCTAAGGTAGTAAACTATGGGTTGATTATTCTAACACTTCAAAATTGATACTAGGTCTGCCCCCGCCTATGGAAGACCTATATTAACTGAAATTAGGTCAACATCAACCGAGTATGGTTTGTCTATCCACATGAATCCTCCATGAAATACTACTAGTAACTGATTTACATAATTGTTCACTTCTATGCTCCAGCCAAAGTGTGGCATGAATAGTAATGACAATAATCTAGACTATTCCATTCCTTTCACCCATTTCATTGCAAGAAAACAGTTTGGCGAGTCAAGCATGTCTTTCACCATTTTCTTGTAGTTCTTTATATCTAAAGATCTTAGCTTGTTTGTGTCATGATATCCAAGGGATAACTTGTGTAAATGCGGCATGATATCCTAGAGTACTTTAATTCCTTTCGTTATTTTGGGTGCTACCATGGTACCATTATTTTTTCTTGGGATATGAACATATTGCGCGTCCGTCCTCCTTGGTGAAATATATGGTGGAAGCAAGTTTCTGGTTTCAAAGTCTTGTTGCTCTTCATTGACTGGTGGCACTGCTATTTATTTTTCCTTTCTCTGTTTCTTCATTTCCTGCTTTCCTTTTGAAGCCGATGATAGTCTTGGTTCCTCTGCTCTACATTGTCCAGAAGGCCAAGGTGGAACTTGTCTAGTAGTTGGGCTAGGTTGCTTCTTTGGGGGAATATATCTCAGAGTATATTCCTTAATAGGGGTAGGTGATGCAGGTCCAAATTCAGGTTCCATAGTGGGACTAATGCTTGATATTGAAATAACCATGAATTGGATTCAACTCTTTGAGTTGCAGAGGATCATTGCTCTTCTCTTTTCTAGGCATAATGACTCCGAGTGTGGGCGCAAAGTGTAATATGAAACAACAGCTTTTCGACAGTTTTCCTTCACACAAACAAGTATTCAATTAGAAAGGAATATGTCCTTTCAACCTCATGGGTTGGAAATTTGGATCATTTAAGGAATATTTCCATCATGTCGTCAATTAGATGGCATCTTGAAAGCAATTTATTGTCATTGAAGGTAGGCACGATCACAAAGCACACCGCCTGATTATGTCAATATTTCCATTTCAATGACTGGCAGTTGTCTTGTCAGCAAGGTTCTTAATTATTGTGCCAACATCAACCCATTTCCCATCTATGCTCTTTCATGTGGTAAATTTGCTTCTCTTTTTAAGCTTCATCCGCGTTTTTTCATTCCTCTTATGACTTAGATTTTACATTTTTCTCGTCACACTCCTTGCGACTTGCATTTCCTTTTCTTACACTTCTGTTCACACTCCTTGTGACTTACATTTCCTTTGCACAAGAGTCTCTATCCTGCGAGATGCCAATTGTCTTTGTTGAATATTTCTAATCTTATCCAGATGCCAAGTTAATTATAACACTTTCTCTTTTTTTTTTCCTTGCGACCTAGTCGTAGTTATTAAAATAAGGCTTCAATCGGCTCCCATTGATGAGCACTCTGACCTCTGTACCATATAATTTCTCTAACTTAACTTCTCCTCCATCAGTGATTTCCTTAACGACATATGGACCTAACCAATTTGTTTTCAGCTTTCCCAGATGCTTGAAAAATTTACTATCGTACATAAGAACAAGACCTACGACTTCAAAATGATTTCTCTTAATGTGTCTATCGTGCCATACCTTTTTCCTTTGCTTTTTTGCGTTCTAGTGAAATCCTCTAAGTGGATTAGTTGAAGCAATCTTTCTTCTACAACGTCAACATCTGTAATTTCCGTGATCGTAGAAACTCTCAAACTTGGTACAATATATTCCATAGGCATGACAACTTCTTGTCCATATAGCAACCTGAATGGTGTCTGACCTGTCATCTTCTTACATGTTGTGCGATATGCCCATAGTAATGCAGATATATTATGATCCCATTCATCCCTTCATGCATTGCAGACCTTTGTAAGCGCATTTTCCAAAATCTTGTTAACTGCTTCGACATCTTCATTTGCTTGAGGGTGATATGGATTTGTTCTTCTATGATGTATCTGGAATTCATTAGTCAGTTCTTCAATCAATTAATTAACAAAATGTGTACCTTGACCACTAATCAAAATATTTGGGCAATCGAACCTTGTCACAACATTTTCAAATAAGACTTCGCGGTTGTCACAGCAGTAAAGTCCTTTACTGGTAAAACTTCTACCCATAAGGTTAGATAATCAATTGCAGTGATAATATACCTTGCTTTGATGCGCTTCCCTACTGGACTGATAGGTCCTATGAATTCAACAACCCATTTATCAAATTACTGTAATGTTATCTGTGGTACTAGTGGCATTTCATCTCTTCGGGATGGATTTCCAGTTCTTTGACATATATCACATATGCGGCAATAGTTCCAAGACATGCATGGTGGGACACCATAACCCTACTTGGAATATCTTCCTCATAGTCGCTTTTCCTGCATAGTGGAATCTTGCAACACCAGCATGTGCTTCACTTAATATCATTGTGTGCTCGTTCTCCAAAACACATCGTCAGAGTATCTCATCAGGGCCCATTTTATACAAATGTCCAGCAATCAACCAGAAATATGTGGCTCACACTACTAAATGTTTCTTCTGCACCATGGTAAATTCAATTGGCGCATAACTTGTACTCAAAAAGTGTATGCCATCTTTATATTGATCATCAAACATGGTTATCATAAACAATTGTGCATCAGGAAGATTATCTTCCAAACTTGTATGGTATTCTCTGCTTTCAATTCGTGATAGGTGGTTTGGTCCCAAATTCAATCAAATCGATTTAACAATTAGCTCAAAATTAAATTCCTGGAAGAGGATAAGCCACTAGAAGATCTCCCCCCCCAACACTGGCTTATTGACCAAATATTTCAACGTATAATGGTCAGTGTACATCTTGAAATTTCCACCCAGGAAATAATGTCTAAATCTTTGCAATGCATATACCATCGCTAGCCCTTCCCTCTCTGTTGTGGTATAATTTTTCTCTACAGCTGATAACTTCATTCTAGAAAAAGAAATGGGGTGATCAATCTCTCCTTCCCCTGGTTGCATCAGTACCACGTCAAGCACAACAGACAATGCATCAACATGAACATGAAATTATCTTTTCCAGTCTGGAAATACAAGTATTGGTGTAGTGTCCATCTTATTTTTCAGCTTGCCTAGACTTTCTTGACATTCGTATGTCCACTGAAACTTAGTGTCTTTTTTCAGCAGACTTTCTATCATGTCCCAAATTTTTCATTGGGTCACAATTTCCTAATCACATTTTCCATATTTATTAGAGTTTGTCAAATTGATGCTAAGGGTCAAATAATTGCCAAGGAGAAAAATTACTAGTTTCCTAGGTTGGGGGTGGAAGCTTTGGGATTTGGAATAAGGGGGACAATTAATGATGTTTGAACATTAAAATGACATAAATATTTAATAAATAAGCTAAATAAATAAATACAATGGAAAATTGAAGTGGCAATGGAGTATGGAGACACATGGAGACTATGGAGCCCATTCAAGCTAGAATTTCTCTGCCACATGGCATCCTCCTCTTGCAATTTCAAATACATGGGAAGAATAAAGGTTCTTGGATGATTTATAAGGCTAATACACTTGGCCATATGCATTCAGGTCAAATTGGATTGGAAGAGTAACTCCCATGGAAAAGGAAGAGGCATTTTGGAGCTAGTGAGACACTTGGACTAGATTCCCTAGCTCTATGACAACCATGATGAAGATACTATGACACCTATGACAAAAATCAGATATAAATGCTGAAATATGACATATATGACATGTCAGGTCGAAATAGAGCATCCAGGGGGTCTCTCATGTGAGTTGGGGAAGCTCAATGGGTTCCTACTCAAATTGGGAGAAGATGGAAGGCTAGGGAAGGGAGGACACATGACAAATATTGAGCCAACACCCAAATTCGATTTGGATTGAGTTTTTGTATGTATTGGTAACCTTAGAAGGCTGAGGATGTTTATAAAATATAGGAATCAACCAATATAATATATTTTTATCATTTGAGAAATTGTCATTTGTGAATTGTGAGAGCTAGTGGATGACTAGTTTTCTTGCCTTAGCCAATTTCGAGGGTGAAATATTCCCATCCAATTTGGTGTTTGGAGAGGCCACTTAGGTATTTAATGGAGATTTAATGGATTTTTATTTTCAGTTGTAATCTACAGTGAAGCTCATGGTTGCTTCTATTGCAACACTTTTTCTCAACCATTTCCAGTTTTTATGGCATATTTTTGCTCATGGAGGGATTGTGCTTTGGGTGAGATATTGATTTCTTTGGGGAATATTATAATGCCCCATTATATTATGTTCTTATGTATATTATTTTTAGTTCACTTTCATAATACTCTCAAGTCGAAATACCCAAAATAATTCATGTAAAAATGTTGAACAATGAAGAAATAGTGCCATTTCCCCACTATCTTGTTGTGAACCATTGTATTGTTGATGATTTCGAATTGGGAGAGAATTTTATTATCCATTTCAGATTGTAATCAGTTAAATATGATATTTTATTTATTTTCAAAAAATTTCAAGTCGAAATTCCCAAGATTTGTATGTCAAAATGACTTCTAATGAGCAAATAATGATCATTTCCACTCTATTTTGATATATGACATGGTAATGCTTCTTATTTCGAATGGAGGAATGTATATCTGATACATGCATGATTAATGGAATGTAATTAATGTTCATTTCAAGTCTCATGTTCAGTACTTAAGCATTGGAATCCATTTTACTCATATATATTGCGTTGGGAGAAGATTTGGTGCCTTTTCCCTAAGGGTCGAAATTGTGATTTGGGAGCTGTTTTGAAAAGAGTCATAGTAGCATGTATAAAATGAACCATGATTCATATTATAATTTAAAAATATATATTACACATCCCATTCCTCTGTTCAGAAATTAGAGTGACTTTGGGACCATTTGAGAAGCCATTTCCGGCAATTACCCAAGGGGAATTGGAGCCCCAATTTGCTTGTAAAGACTCCTACTTTGAATAGAACATTAAACAAGTTTACAAGAGTAATTTGGGGGTCATAAAACATCCTTGAACATAATATTTAAGTTCTAATATCATTCATGTACCTTCTGAGAAAATTTGGGAGCATTTGGGTCAATCTGGAGGTCTAGACATCAGAACTAATTAAGGTTGAAATTGGGGAAAACGTGAAAAAATTGGTCATTTAATAAAATTTTAAAAAGGGAAATTACAGTGGTATCAGAGCATGATATTGGAACCTAATGTGGTCTTATATTTACGAGGACAATAATTTAGGGACCACCATTAGATATTGAAACACAAAAGTGCTTTTGTTGAAGATGAAACAATGACTAGGGATGAAAGGGGAACCTCATATGATGGTGAGGAGCATATAAAAATCATTGAACTTATAATTGAAGACATGACCAAGAATTTTATGAAAGTATTCGAATTTTTGGCTATCCAAAGTTGGAAAAAATATATTGATTTTAAGAAAACCAAGGGGAAAAATGCATCAACTTGCTTGAAGGAGCAAAAGGAGGAGACCCATGAACCACCTAGTTCTGAAATAGGTGAAGTAGAAGAAGTAGTACATGAAGAGGATTGAAATTCACTCCCAAGTGAATCTAAAAAATATGAAGAGACATCACATGAGTATGAAGAAGTTTCTATTGAAAATACTGAAGATAATTTCGAGATACATTCTACCTTGGAAATGAAACAAAGAGAATCTAATGATGGATGCTTGAACTATGTAGGAATACCTACTGATGGGTGTTCACACCTCTATGTTGGTGACATAGAGATCAGATTTCAAAATGTTGCTGAAAGCCAAATTTCTAGTAAACATGAAGATGAAGACCTTGTAGCAGCTGAAGAAGAAACAAGACCAACTTCCCCATCACCACTTGAGCTTCATGAAGTTGGTCAAGGCAAGAAGGAAGAATATGAGGAGGTTCATTTGCAAGAGCCTCATCTTCTTGAAGGGTCCTTAAATATGAATGAAAATAATATCCAAGAGGCCCTTAGAATACTACATGACACTAAAGCATTGGTGTCAAATTCTTGTTTGAATATTTCTTCATTGGAGGATCCATCCTTCCTTGAAGACATGGATAAGATTCAAAGAGCAATGTGCAACATTGAAGGTAATTTCATGTCTTTGATTTTTGACAGAAACAATTTGGTTGAGCTTAATGAATTGTTACATGATGCATACTTAAATAATAATGAGGATAATAATAAGCTCACAATTCAAAATGAGCAACTTCTTGAAAAGTTGCAAGACACTTGTTTTTCCTCCTATGTTTCAGACTGTCAAATGTGATTTATGTGTTTGAATACGAACTTGAAGATATCCAAACACTTGATGTGGTGGAATAGGAACTTGAATTGTCTCTTGATGGAGGTTATGAAATTTTTAAAGAAGAGCATGATTCCTCTACATTGGAACCAATCTATGACAAAGGTTTCACATTTTTGAAGGATCTGTATGATACTAACCATATGTATCCTTACCATGATGAAACATATGCACTTTTTGATCATTTGGATGAGTTATTTCATTCTCCTACATCATAAAATTCCATGTTTTGCAGCTTTAGTCTCAATGAAGTATGGGTGAAAGGGTTATTTTTATGGTTCCACGTGAGGAGTATGGAACTCCTAGATTTACTTTTTATGATGACATGGTTGGAGCACACTCTTATTCACATTTCCATAAAAATCCTTTGTTAATTTTTTATGATGCACATATACATGGATGGACCTATCATATGCATTTGAGTCACTTGAAGACTCATGGTTTTTCTTGCTCAACACTTGGTTCATTTGATGTTGGAGGAACTTCATCCAAGACTGGGGTGAATAGATTTATGATTGCAGAACTTTTTGTTTCCAAACACATAATTTGTTATATATTTATGATTCTCTCATTAAAGGATGTATGGGTGAAACTTCTTTGAGTCATTTGAAGTCTCCTTGTTTCTCTTGCTCATTATTTGGTTCAAATTTTAGTGGAGATTCTTCATTCACTTCTTGGATGAAAGAATACATGGATAAATATTTTGATGCATATCACATCCTTTTGGAGAAACATTATAGGACATGGGATTCTCACCTATGTCATTGGAGAATATTTGATTGGTCACTTGAAGCTTGTATGCACTTGAAAAATGGTGGTCTACTTACTTGTAGGTATAGCCACTTTCAGGATTTTTTAATGAGGCACTTCATTGATGTACATTTTTATTATATTATTATGTACTTTGATGATATATATCATGTGCTCATGATGTTTGGAAGAATGAATACAATAAAATGGGATCCCTTAATTCTCTTTCCTAATGGTATGGGTTGGAGAGCACTCTTAATTGTTGGAGTGCAATACAAGCAATGGGACCTTGGGATATTTTTTGTCCCATTGATTTCAAATTTTTTGGAAAACAGGGGAGATGAATTCCCCACTTAATAAAGTTATTTTAATCATATTAGTGCAGCATCAAGGATGGTGGTTCCTCTCTCAAATCTTCATGGAAACTCAAAGACTCAAAGTTGGGAAACTCGGTGGCAACTTCAAAGAATCATACAGAAAGCAGGTTCTTCAACACCCATGTTTGAAATTGATTGAGGACAAGAAATATTGGGAAGGGAGGATTTGTCATGTCCCAAATTTTTCATTGGGTCACAATGGCCTAATCACATTTTCTATATTTATTATATTTTTTCAAATTGACGCTAAGGGTCAAATAATTGCCATGGAGGAAAATTACTAGTTTCCTAGGTTGGGGGTGGAAGCTTTGGGATTTGGAATAAGGGGGGAAATTAATGATGTTTGAACATTAAAATGGCATAAATATTTAATAGAGAATATAAATAAATAAATAAAAGATAAAAATGAAGTGTCAATGGAGCATGGAGACACATGAAGACTATGGGGCCCACACAAGCTAGAATTTATGTGCCACATGGCATCCTCCTCTTGCAATTTTGAATCCATGGGAAGCCTGAAGGTTCTTGGATGATTTAGAAGGATAATAAACTTGGAAATATGAATTCAGTTCGAATTGGAGTGGAATATTAACTCCCATGGAAGATGAAGAGGCATTTTGGAGCTAGTGAGACACTTGGACTAGATTCCCTAGCTCTATGACAACAATAATGAAGATACTATGACACATATGAAAAAAATCAGATATGAAGGATGAAATATGAAATATATGACATGTTAGGTCAAAATAGAGCATCCAATATGTCTCTCATGTGATTTGGGGAAGCTCAATGGGTTCCTACTCAATTTGGGGGAAGATGGAAGGCTAGGAAAGAGAGAACACATGGCAAATCTTGAGCCCACAACCAAATTCAAATTGGATTGAGTTTGTGGATGGATTGGTAAACTTAGAAGGATAAGGATGTTTATAAAATAAGGAATCAACAAATATAATAGCTTTTTATCATTTGAGAAATTGTCATTTGTGAATTGTGAGAACTAGTGGATGACTAGTTTTCTTGCCTTAGCCAGTTTCGAGGGTGAAAGATTCCCATCCAAGTTGGTGTTTGGAGAGGAAACTTAGGTATTTCATGGATATTTAATGGATTTTTATTTTTAGGTTTAATATACAGTGCATCTCGTGGTTCCTTCTATTGCAACACTTTCTCTCAACCATTTCTAGTTTTTATGGCATATTCTTGCTTATGGAGGGATTGCACGTTGGGTGAGCGATTGATTTGGGGAAGATTATAATGCCCCATTATCTTAGGTTATGATGTATATTCTCTATAATGTATGTTCATAAGACTCTCAGGTCGAAATACCCAAAATAATTCATGTAAAAAGGTTGAACAATGAAGAAATAGTGCCATTTCCCCACTATCTTGTTGTGAACCATTGTAATGTTGATGATTTAGAATTGGGAGAGCCTTTCATTATCCATTTATTATTGTAATCAGTTAAATATTCTCTTTTATTCATTCTCAAAAATTTTCAAGTCGAAATTCCCAATATTTGTATGTCAAAATGACTTTTAATGAGCAAACAATGACCATTTCCACTCTATTTTGAAATGTGCCATGGTAATGCTTCTTATTTCAAATGGAGGAATGTATCTATGATACATGTATGATTAATGGACTGTAATTAATGTTTATTTCAAGTATCATATTCAGTACGTAATCATTGGAATCCATTTTACTCATATTTATTGCATTGGGAGAAGATTTGGTGCCTTTTCCCCAAGGGTTGAAATTGTGATTTGGGAGATGTTTTGGAAAGAGTCATAACAGCATGTAAAAAATGAACCTTGATGCATATAAGAATTTTAAAATGTCCCTTTCACATCCCCTTCCTCTTTTCATAAATTCGAGTGACTTTGGTACCATTTGAGAAGCCATTTTCAGCAATTACCCAAGGGGAATTGGATCCCCAATTTGCTAGTAAAGACTCATACTTTGAACAGAAAATTAAAAAATATTGAAGGAGTAATTGGGGGGTCATAAAACATCCCTAGACATCATATTTAATTTCTAATAGCATTCATGTACCTTTTGAGAAAATTTGGGAGCATTTGGGTCAATCTGGAGGTTTAGACATCAAAACTAGTTAAGGTTGAAATCGGGGGAAAAGTGAAAAAATTGGTCATTTAATAAAATTTAAAAGGGGGAAATTACACTTTCCATCGTGGAATTCACCTCCACATATCCCTTGATAAAATTTCTGTAGTATCCTGTATTTCCTAATGTTTCTCTTAACTGTTTCACCGTGGTAGGTGGTGGTAAGTCAAGGATGATGGAAATCTTGGCTGGGTCAACCAAAATTCTGTTGTAACATACCACATGGCTTAACATAGCTCCAAAAGGTGCAAAAAAAATACACTTTTTCAAATTTAATGAAATTTGATACAGGCAACACTGTTCCAACATTATGTTGAATCTCTCAATATGGTCTTTAACAAGACCAAATACTGTCCACTCATCAAAATAGAATTCAAGAAATTTATGTATAAAATCTTTAAATGCAGCAACTACGATTCTAGAAAAAAATGCAGGCACATTCTTGAGTCCAAAGTGTTAGGATTTATAATCCTCCATTTTCTAGATATATTCTATTAGATCATTTTCTTAACTTAAGAGTCATTTGCTAGAGTTTGGTGCCACTGGTGCAATTGATACCACCAGTGTGCCCCATTGGTGCCATTAGTGTGCCATTTGGTGCCACCAATTCCAATCCCTACACTTTAGGAGCCACTCCGAGTGCCAACACCAACCTCCATCAGTTGGTTGTAGTTGGTAGGTAGTTATGCTCAGTTATTCTCTAGATACATTTAGTTAGATGTCCTTCAGTTCAGTTAGCACCAATATTGCATGAATGCATGGGAGTAGGCGCCATTTCTCACCTACCTCATCAGTTTAACTAGTTTAACTTATTGGTAGATAGAATTAGACATGTGGAGTTAGACTAGTGGTCTCAGATAGTGATTTAGACACTTCTAGTTAGCCAGTCAGTCATGATTGAGTTGGTATATTAGAATCTTATCCACATTATTCGAATTCTCCTTTATGTAACACTGTTGTGTACAGCTAGGATTAATGAATATAATGTTGTAATTTACTGATCATATTTTATCAGTTTAATGTGAAAATTGTCTTGTTCAGTGTACATTATTCATTCCATTTTACTGCACAATTATACCTTTCAATTGCACTCATTTCCTGTAGATTAATGGTTCAATAATTTAAACATGGTATCAGATCCTTGTTCAGGATAGAAGCAAGTCTGTCCAATCTCCATTGTACACCAAAACAAGCCCGGTTTCCACATAAATCTTGCAATATTTTTCTTGCTAACTCTTGTTTCATCTAGAGAAGTCTCTATAGGTGGGTGATCATGTGTATATAAAGGTAAATCCCAAGAAAATTTCCTTGAGATTGGGCAAGTATTCAAAATTGGCACCCAGGTATTGTGGGCCATTTGAAATTTTGTCTAAAGTAGGGTCGGTTGCATACTAGTTAGCCCTACCACCCAATATTAAAGTGCATAATGTGTTTCAGGTTTCTATATTAAAAATATATATTCATGATTTTTCTCATGTGATTGATTGAAATGTAATCCAGGTGGAACCTGAAGGAGAGTTCCAAATGGGCTTGGAGTGCATTCTCGATGGGAGAGAACTTTTACTCTAGAACCGTACCATAAGACATGTCAAGGTGGAATGGAAGAACCTTATTCTGGAAGAATCTAATTGGGAGATAGAAAGTAATATGTGGGAGGCATATCCAAACTTATTCCAAGAGGCTAAAGTGGAATAATAAAAAGAAATATTATAATGCCAAGGATGGTGCTATCCTTTAGGGGGAAGTGTATGTAATACCCCCTGAATTAATAATAATTATTAATTCTGTTGGAAAAATACTTTACTTATTATTTTTGACAGAAAAGTCAAGAATAAAACATTTTTATTTAATAAAATATGTTGTTCAGGGAGGAAAAGTGGATATATTTTTTGAAGAGAGTTTGATCACCCATAAGAAGAAAAGACATGTGGAAGAATCCACTAAGTGAGAAATCAAGATGCAAGAGGCATTATCCCTAAAAATCAGGTCACAACTCCTAGTTTAGTGCTAAAGAGTAGGAGGCTCATAAATGGCCAAGTCCTAGGAAAAATACTATATAATAGTATTTCCATGAGCAGCAGGAGGCTAGAATTGGACAAGGATTAAAAATATATGAATATAATAGATGTCGCATTGAAGAATTTTTCTCTTGTGGTTCATCAAACACGTTCGGGGGTTTTGGAGCAAGTAACTTGGTTGCTATAGGAGGTAGTTGGGAGGAACAACTTCTCCACTTTTGTTTTCCCAGTGTTGGTTCCAGGTTCATACTTCATGTTTTAAATGTTTGTAGAATATGTTTAAATCCTAGATCTAAAGAAGAATAATGTAGAATCTAGTTTGTTTTTTAGTTATCCCACTAATGTTATACTCGAATGATTTAAAATTCTGATTTCTTTCGAAATTTGAATTATGTACCTAATAGATTGAAATCATCTGTTTCTAGATTGTATATGTATTCCTACATTTAAATGTATATTTCATGTTTGTATCAATTTATCCTGAATCTTTCTTTAATATGCATTTACTAAATTAAAATGTCGACTGAATCTATAATTCATGTTATAGTATAGATTTGCACTATTCATTGTATACGAATGGTTTCTACTTAAACATTATACAACTCATAGGTTCCCAATTAAAGTATTCAAACTGACTAAGTCTACATATAAAATCATGATAGTGTGATGCTGCTATCTTAAGAATACATACACAGAAATAATAAATCCTAATTCCTACACGAAATGGCAGTATTCGGTTATAATCTACTGCTTATAATTTAGATCTGGAGTATTTAGTATATACAAATGGAATCCACTTAGATAATATTAATATTATTACAACTCATAAGATTCAAGTCAAAATATTCAAATCGATTAAGATCTATGCATATAATCATGAGAAAGAAATGATACTATCTTGAGTATTTATATACAGGAATAATTAACTTAACTCATAAACAAAACCCATAATCAAGTTAACATTTAAATAATCCACTTAGCAATATTACAGAGACCGGGAATCGAGTCTCTCTAGGGTATGTACTTAACAGTCCTATGATAAAAAATTCATAAGTTAAACTAATAAAGAAACTTTCACATGCTAAACTACTTTACAAAGATCATGGGATTGAACCCCCCTTATAGCAGTTAATGAAATTATAGTATTGTAACATATGGATTGCATATCCTATTATTTACGACATCCTCAAAGTATGCACAGATAATAAATAAATAATAAAACTGAATCAAGGACTAACTGATACGCTAGCTAGTATATTTACTATCATGCAATCGAAATCCCAGTCGCCAAGACCGGCATCGACATCATCGATAGACAAGTAGTAAAAAAACAATTTTCAACATATCATAGACCCTATGGGTCATGTCAGCATGTAACCAACACCATAATTATAGGTTCGTAGGTCCACATTGTGGCTACCCTAATTAATATAGAGACAGAGCCTCTTAAATCTTACAGTTATGACAATCATGCTCATCACACAATCCAACACTTTTATTTATTTAAAAGTGAAATCATAAAACATAGTGTATTATTTTCCCATAGTCGTAAGACCATAAATGATGGCAATCGAAGGGTTTATTGCAAATAAAAACATAAAAACTATACACAGTAGAGATAACGAAACAATACTTGGGTATTGCACAATCGAAGACCAACGTTCCATTCTTTAAATCAATACGAAAATATATTTATATATATAAATTACAGAGTGGCTGTAAGACCATCGTGGATGGATTCCATTGTAAAAATAAAAATACCAACATTATAAATCGTATGGGAATAAGACCTATCAAGGGCACCCAAACCCTACCATCATTTACACTAAAATATCACAATACATTACAATTCCACGATAAAGGAAAAGAACTGACACACCCCGAGAAGGGTTTTTATAAAAAACCATTTACAAATTTAAACCAAAGAACCACTTATCTTAATCATTGCGGCTACGAATGGAGCCCTCACGACCTCTGCCTAGTATAACCTGCAACCACGACTTGGTTGGGTGATCATGGGTCACAACCTGTAAAGGAAATGAAAGTAAAAACAATATTTCAAACCAACATAGAGTGCCTTACCTGGGCATTGGGAAACACTGGAATGGGAGGAGGTGACCCTGTCACCTCCCTCTCTAATGCCAAAACCTGCAAGTGGACCTTTTGCAATCAGTCATAATTACTTTGTATTTTTTTATTTAAAACATAGTAAAAACTAGTAAGAAACTTAAGGAGGTATTGAATCCTTACCTCAGCACTTGGAAATGAGGGCCATGGGTTGGCATGAGGACTTCACTTAGTGAACCTCTCACATAGCACGTGTGATCATGGGATATTAAAGAATACCCTTAATTTCGAGAGATATTGACCCAAACTCTTTTTGTTGAAACCCCCTCCCAATACTTAAAACCTCCTCCCCACCCCTTTTTATACCTCAATCCTTATAAACCACCCTACCCACCCCCCCCTTAAACCCCTCATCCCCCCAATACCTGCAATATATTGGTTCGATTTTTGATAATTTTAAAACCCACAATATGAACTAATGTGATAGGATATTGGCCAACAAGTGAAGCCCTCATGTGGTTCGGCTCCTTCAAGCACCATTATCCCTCCATAGTATGCATTCACCAAGAAACCTATCAATAAAAATAAGAATTGAAACTATCCTTTATAAACCCAATGAATTGCAGAATGAAAATATCCAATTGATGCTTACCCGTTGGAGCTGGCAGTTCGTGTTTTGGGAAGCATCAGCAGGCTTGTTGGAGCTCTAGTGTGGTAAGAAAACCATTGAGGAATACTTGGAAACACTTGTCACCTCAGAAAGAACCATACAAAAACGTCATTAACAATGTGGAAACCTAGTAGGAATAAAATAGAGAAGAGATTGGACGTGGACCGACCTTCGACAAGAAAGAACACCAAATGTGAGCTCATACAGAGTAAAGACCTTTATAAAACCCTACGAAACCTTAACGATCTCACCATCCAAGTGTAGGGAAGATAATTACTCTATGTGTTGCCTCGTGGGCCTAGATGTGCTTCCAACTTGTAGGCAGGACATGTTTTAATGTCAACCAGAAGTACCATTTATTGCATGGACGAATCATTACAAAAATCAAATCATTGTGAATCCAAACTATGGATATCGTTTAATTTTCAACTATATGATTTACACCTTAGAGCATATAATTCTTATAATTTAACCAAACCTTATAACATAACATCGAACACCACACATTGTATCATTTTTATATATATTATAGAACCTTCGTGGTGTTAGGACATTGGTATATAATGCCATCATGGTTTATTCCAAGGTCCACACCCCTTTCCAATTTAACCTTATTCATTCAAAAAAACCCATGTTAAACCTTATAGTATGTGCAAGGGCAAGCACACCACACTAAGCTATGCCAAGAACCTTCGGGGTTATAACAAGGTCCACGACATTCACACCATAACCATGCACTATAAACCATATTATTTTATCTTTTACAGAGACCATAGAGCATCATAACATAGAACTATGTGTTAAAAACACTTAAACTATATTGCAAGCATAGTATGGGTTTATGCATTTTAATCCATAATCATTGTTAACACCATATGATATAGTAGTTACACCATGAACATGAAGGGACATAAAGAAACACATTAAAACCAAAAAATGTAGGGTCATGCCAACAAAATAGTATGTAAACCCTCACTTTTTATTAATATCAAGAGGTCATTGTATGGAGAACCATATGCTTACAAGCCCTAAGCTTCTCATGCTTAGGGGCAAGTCCTTACACCCATAGTATAAACTATGGTAAGGCCAAGGCCTGATAAAAATAATGTAATTATCGGGCCAAATCAAGACATGAACATTCTCCCATGCCTTAGGATAGTGCAGCCTATCATAAAGATAAATAATTAAATAAACAAGTATAAATAAAGTACATCACCTGCGTGAACATGGATGAAGGTTCTGAAAGGAACTAGCCATCGAAGTCATAAAAAAATCCTATTGTAACCGATGGGATAAAGATATTAAATTTAGCAGCAGTAAAACATAGAAATCTGCTAAGTAAATGTAAAAGTAATGCATTCAATTTTTTTTACGATTTTTAGGTTTGTTACATTAATATTTATGGTTTTAAATATTAAGAAGTTATTACAAGGTATTGTATATGATGGTGATGAGTAAATGATAAGAGGTTGAGTAGTTAGTGTAATAGAGTGCCTTGTAATGTGAAATTTGAGAACTCTAGGGTGAAGCATATTAATTATTGCCCATGATTTACAATAAAATCAATATTTTAAAATCAAAGATATTTTTAAAAGTTTGAAAAATCAACATAATAATACTACCTCTTAAATATATTTGTATAAGTTTGAAAATGTCCAAAACAATGATTAAAGTTGTTTACATTAATCATTTTTAATATTAATCGCGGCTAATAAAAAGAAAAATAAAAGAAAATAATTTGAATCTACCAAAAAATTGGTCGATTTGATAAAAATAAAATAAATATCAAAACATAATAAAAATAGATGCAATTATAAATTCATATATGAAGCATGTTGAAGTTCACATTTCCTCAACACGCTTAACCTTACATTTTAAAACTAATTAAATCACATAAAAAAAATTCTTAAAAGATTGCATAAACTTTTTTTCTCATAAATAAATCTTACGTATTAAACACAATTACTATTATCTTTTTCTTCATGGTTTATGTGATAATTTCAGTTAAACCAAATTAAAAATGAAATATTAACCCCAACCAAATCAATATGATTGCAATTACAATCTATTCATTGATGTTCTTATTAACTATTTGGCAAAAAAAAATTGCATCAACCACAATTTTTGTTTTAATTTTCTTTTAAAACATAAAACTCTTATAGTGTTAAGTTTGTTAAAGTTTTAATATGTAGTATTAAATCAAGTTTTTAAATCTAATATTCTTCTTTATTTTAATATTCCCTACTTATGGTTTCATATTATTTGTTCTTAAAGAAGACAATATTTGTTTTTAAATCTATTATTACTTATATTTATACTATCGTTGAATTTAAACAATGTGTTATCCTTCATTCATAAATTGTTTGCTTTGGAAAAAAATAATGTTTTTTTAAGACATCGTTGTTTTCTTTTTCAATAAATCCAACAACTATTTGTTTTCCACATAGTTCTCACTGTTTTTTTTTATTCTCGTCATTATATATCATTAATAAGGTTTTGCATTTATTAAAATTTTATATGTATAGGTAAAATTTCTATAGATTGTCATTTTCACATTATAATATTTTAAACACTAACATGGCATTAAAAATATCAATTTAAAGCTAAATTAAAAATAAAAATAAAAAATCAACTGCTTTAGGTTAAATTTGATGACCAGATTGTAACTAAACTGCATTAATCATTGTTTTGGATATTTTCAAACTTTTCAAAATATATTTAAGAGGTAGTAGTATTGTGTTGTTTTTTCAAACTTTTAATTTTTTATTTTATTTTAAAATATTGATTTTTATTGTAAATCATGGGCAATAATTAATATGATTCACCCTAGAGTTCTCAAATTTCACATTTCAAGGCACTCTATCACACTAACTACTCAACCTCTTATCATTCACTCATCATCATCATATACAAAACATTGTAATAACTGCTTAATAATTAAAACCATAAATTTTAAAACAATCAAACATTGACCATATTTAGATATTACTATAAAAACTTATACTTATATCAGTTCTTCATTTGTTGTAGTGAAAACTACCTATGTAATGGAAACCTGTAAATAATATATATATCAATTATCCATTTGTTGTAGTGAAAAATATATCAACAAACTATGTAATGCAAATACTAAGTGGGCTATCTATATACCATTGTAATGCAAACAAAATATATCAATGTAATGCAAATAATAATTGAGCTATCTAGATAATTGATAATTAATTATATGGTATATTAATTTGTGGGGATACAGAACTAATTTGGGCTGGTAACAAATTGATTTGCATAGGTAATAAGAGAATTAATACATTTCCATAATAACATGATATTAATTACCACAAATATTACCTACACAATCAAATATATGAAGTGATACCCATTTGCATATCAACCAAGGCAGTGTGCAATAATGTATAGGGATACCCCATAGCGTGATAATCCATGACAACCTACCTTTCAACTACACATATGATGTTGAAGATGCGA
The DNA here is from genome assembly GCA_001517045.1 of Pseudotsuga menziesii. Classification (NCBI taxonomy): domain Eukaryota; kingdom Viridiplantae; phylum Streptophyta; class Pinopsida; order Pinales; family Pinaceae; genus Pseudotsuga; species Pseudotsuga menziesii. The sequence goes on along the minus strand of LPNX011160446.1, from coordinate 347,264 downwards.
TTTTAATGACAAAATGAGTGAGTATTGGATTTGATTGAGGGGAAATGGTTTGCACCTTTGGAGATTTGATCCTTTTGGGCGCTTGGTAGAGCCACCTTTAAGATGGATTCCCGCCTTATAATCGACTCAAATAAAAATTAAAAAATTAATAAAAATAATTTGAATATACCAAAAAATTGGTTGGATTGATAAAAATATAATAAAAATAGAGGCAATTATAAATTCATATATGAAGAATGTTGAGGTTTCCTCAACACCCTTAACCATTCATTTTAAAACTAACTAAATCACATTAATGTTTTCTTAAAAAAATTGTATAAACTTTCTTTCTAATAAAGAAATCTCACAATTAAAGATAATTACTATTATCTTTTTTTTCATGATTAATGTGCTAATTTCAGTTAACTCAAATTAAAAATGAAATATTAGCCCCATCAAAATCTTTATTATTACAATTACAATCTATTCATTGATGTTCTTATTAATTATTTAGAAAAAAAAATTGCATCAACCATAATATTTGTTTTAGCTTTATTTTAAAATGGAAAATTATCATAATCTTAAGTGTAAAAAATTAATAGTAAATCAAGTTTTTAAATCTTATATTCTTCTTTAAGTTTAATATTCGCTTCATATGTCTTCATATTTTTCATTTACCAAATATGGCTCCGTAATAATAATAATATCGTTTAAGAACGTTCGAGATGGTTAGACAATAAACAAACTATGGTTTCTATGGAAATTGAACCCAAGGGATAGATCAATTACACTAACAAAATTGCTAATCAAACATGCAAAATTCACACAAAAGGAGACTGAAATTGGAGCATAAATTAATCCTGTATTGAATAAGTGTACATTATCCAACCATATGAAGTAATAGGCTGCTAAAATATATAATTACATGAGATATTTGAAAGCGCTAGTTTGTTATTCAAATTGGTCAAAAAGTAGGCTTACTAAAACAAGTCAAATCCCCCATAGGTGCAAAAAGGACTTTCCAAATCCATGAAGATCCTCACAAATTAGCTAAAGCAAGTGGGCAAGCTAATTTTTGGTGGAAAGACAACTCATTCATGCTTTTGTATGGAGAAAAGGAAGGAGGATGATGTGGTCAAAAAACAAGGCAAGTTCCCCTAGACTAGCTTTTCCTTTATGCCTTAAATCAGATGTAAAGCAAGGCAGCTTTCAAAAAAAGTAGATATGCACTTTAAGGAATCAAGAATAAAGAATACATGATAAATATGATTCCAGGGTGATTCCAAAGTGCTCCATGACCCAGTTTAGCAAGTATTGACTTCTAGGAACATGTGGAAGTCAACTAGCATAGAGAGGGAATCTACGATTCTAGGAATAAGACAAAAATGATTTAATTAATGTCAAATATGGGTAACTATGGGTTTATTATTCTAACAGTTTCATGTGAATTTAAACACTAAGTTATGTTTCATGCATAAATTTATTTGTTTTGGAAAAAAAATGTTGTTTTAAAACAATTTTGTTTTCTTTTTCAATAAATCCAACGAGTGTTTGTTTTTCACATGGTTCTTACCACTTTTTTTTCTCATCGTTATAGATCATTAATAAGGTTATGGATTAAAAATATGATTTTAAATCTAAATTAAAAAAAAATCAGCTGCTTTAGGTTAAATTTGATAACCATATTCTAACTAAACCACATTAATCATTGTTTTGGATCCTTTCAAACTTTTCAAAATATATTTAAGAGGTAGTAGTATTGTGGTTATTTTTCAAGCTTTTAAGATAATTTTTTTATTTTAAAATATTGATTTTTATTGTAAATCATGCGTTTATCATTCACTCATCGCCATCATATACAAAAATACTGAAATCCACTCTAAATCCTTTCTCTTAAATCCCATAGAATAACCGTTTAATATTTAAAACCATAAATATTAAAACATTCAAATATTATAACTATATTCAAACATTACTATCATGTTGAAACTGGAGTTAGGGTTGTTTAAAGAGGTTTAAACATTTTCTCTATTTTCCCCCAATAAAAAAATACCCGCAAATAATATATCAATTCTCCATTTGTTGTAGGGAAAAATATATCAACCAACTATGTAATTCAAATAATACCCGAGTTTGCATTTAGGTTTTCAAAGGTAGAGTATGTTGGAGACATATGAGGAGAACCTGCGAGTGGTAAAGTGTACTCTACGTATGTTTCAGACCTCAAAGCTGGGTCCATCTTCAGGAGTGAGAGTGTCTCAATGGAATTAGCGGCTTAGGGTATTATAAATAGACCATAAATTTAATCAATATATTGTAGTAAATGTCAGCCAAGTTTAATATTTCCAACTATTTATGGAAGTTCTTATTTCTTAGGTTGCGTATAATCTGTTTCCATGCTACGCTAATAATTAAACCATAATCTCTATTGAAGTTTTTAGGGTTCTTCTCAATCTTGACCGCTTCTTGAATCCACCTTCTATTGTAATGTTCCTCAATCGTGATTACTTTCATGTCCTCTATGTGTATCTGGTGGTTACTTATATGGGAGTGCTCGGCAATCGCCGAGTTCTTGATCCTTCCATGAGTGATGTCTGCGCAATGTTATTTTATTTTGGTCTTTATTGAGCAACATGTTTCTCCTATGTACACATCCTCACACGAGCAAGGGACATAGTAGATGCCTTTCCTTAGCTTAGGATCGATGGGGTCTTTTGTCCTGTCCAATATATTTCCTAAGGATTTTGGAGGCAAGAAAACAATCTTGATATTCTTCTTTTTCAAGATTTTGGCTATTTTATTTTGTTGTCCCATGGATATATGGAATTATCACCATTCCCTTGTTTCCTTCTTCATCTTCATTTACTCGGTTTCTACTCGCACAACCTTGCGCCTTCCTAAATGCCCTGTTAATGTCCTTCTTGGTATAACCATTCTCTTGTAGAATCTTTGAGAGGTGCTGTAATTCTTCATTAATATGGTCCTCATCAGAGACTCTAACTACTCTTTTAGAAAGAGTATGCAGAATACTGATCTTTTGGGAAGGGTGGTGGTGTGATTCAACATGTAAGTATTTGTCGGTGTGAGTCTTCTTATGATATATATTATGTGCAAGAGAACCGTCTAACTTTTTCGTGATTAAGACATCTAATAATGGTAGACAACTATTCTCTTGAATTTCCATTGTGAACCTTATATGATCTGACCGGTTATTTAAATGTGTGAGAAATTTATCTAGATTATCCCTACCATGTGGACAGATAATATTTGTATCATCAACTAATCTCTTCCACTCCTTCCATTTTAAAGGGAAGGAGTCACTGGCCATTTGTTCAAACCTCTCCATATACATATTAACAACTATAGGTGAGAGCAAATATCCCATTGCAACACCATCTAACTGTTCATATATTTCTCCACGAAAAATGAAATATGTTGATTTCAGACAAATCTTGACTAGGTTGGTTGTTTCTTCATTTGTAATTTCCTTTATGAATTTAATGGCCTCCTCAACCGAAACTTGGCTAGAGACTAAGTTTTTATGTAGTCTCTCTTTATACAAAAGTTTCAGTTGAGGAGGACATTAAAGTCATAAAGAAAATTACAAATGAAGAAACAACCAACCTAGTCAAGACTTGTCTGAAATCAACATATTTCAATTTTCATGGAGAAATATATGAACAGTTAGATGGTGTTACAATGGGATCTCTGCTCTCACCTGTAGTTGCTAATATGTATATGGAGAGGTTTGAACAAATGGCCATTGACTCCTTCCCTTTAAAACTGAAGGAGTGGAAGAGATTTGTTGATGATACAAATATTATCTGGCCACATGGTAGGGATAATCTAGAGAAATTTCTCACACATTTAAATAACCAGTCAGATCATATAACGTTCACAATGGAAATTCAAGAGAATAATTGTTTATCATTCTTAGATGTCTTAATCACGAAAAAGTTAGATGGTTCTCTTGCACATCAAGTATATCGTAAAAAGACTCACACCGACAAATACTTACACACTGAATCACACCACCACCCTTCCCTAAAGGTCGGTATTCTACATACTCTTGCTAAAAGAGCAGATAGAGTCTCTGATGAGGACCATGTTAATGAAGAATTACAACACCTCTCAAAGTTTCTACAAGAGAATGGTTATACCAAGAAGGACATTAATAGGGCATTTAGGAAGGCGCAAGATTTTGGGATTAGAAACTGAGTAAATGAAGATGAAGAAGGAAACAAGGGAATGGTGATACTTCCATATATCTAGGGGACAACAAACAAAATAACCAAAATCCTGAAAAGAAGAATATCAAGATTTTTTTCACGCCTCCAAACTCCTTACGAAATATATTGGATAGTCATCGATCCTAAGCTAAGAAAAGGCATCTACTCTTTCCCTTGCCCATGTGAGGATGTGTACATAGGAGAAATAGGCCTCTCGATAAAGACCAGAATAAAATAACATTGCGCAGACATCACTCATGGAAGGATCAAGAACTCGGCGGTTGCTGAGCACTCCCATATAAGTAACCACCAGATACGCATAGAGGACACAAAAGTAATCATGATTTAGGAACATTAGAATAGAAGGTGGATTCGGGAAGCGATTGAGATTGAAAAGAACCCTAAAAACTTCAATAGATATGATGGTTTAATTATTGGCACAACATGGAAATCGATTATACACAACCTCAGAAATAAGAAATTCCATAAATAGCTGGAAATATTATACTTGGATGACATTGACTACACTATAACGATTAAATTTCTGGTCTATTTATAATACCCTAAGCCGCTAATTCCATTGAGACACTCTCACTCCTAAAGATGGACCCGGCTCTGAGGTCCGAAACATACGTAGAGTACACTTTACCACTCGCGGGTCCTTCACACATGTCTCCAATACCTGAGTTGTCTAGATATCATTGTAATGCAAACAAAATATGATGCAAACAATATGGATTAATACCTAGAGGATACACATAAATAATGACCTAATACAAACATTACCTTCCCTCCCGATCACTGCAACAATATTATCAGATTCGATGTTTCTAGAGAATAATATGCATAAATACATGTGTCATCCACTGCAACAATTAATTTGTTGGGATATGGAACTAATTTGGGTAGGTAACAAATTGATTTGCATAGGTAATAAGAGTATTAATACATTTCCATAAGAACATGATAATAATTACCACAAATATTAAGTGCACAATCAAATATATTGTAACATCTCCGGTAAAAACACTATAAGTAAAGTTATTTATTTTCCTAAGTTTTGAATTGCTTTGGTAGACTTAGGAGACTAAGTGCTTGACTTGACTGAACGTTTGGGGGTAGAATTCATTAAGGGGAATTTGAATGACTAAGGAGCCATGAGTATGATGCCGATGTCATCTTAGTGTCTTGGGCATTTATTGGAGAGTAAATTTTGGTGTTACTAGATGAAAGAATGTACTATTTGTGATAATGCTTTAACAAACATCCATTCGTAATATTTTGGTATGAAGCTAATTAACTTAAAGGCTATTAAGTAAAGTCAAATAATCATATTTAAATGAATGAACATCCTAGCTTCCGTGAGAATGTAAAAAATATTTAGTTAAAAGCTTGACTAGGATTAAGCTAATATCCTACTTATTATCCTAAGCTATTTCCTCTTTAAAAAAAAAAATTAATATGTTTGAGATAAGATTTTGTACATTATAAAAGAACCTTATTATAATATCACTCATTAAAGGAAGATAATCACTCAACCAAAATGATTATGGATATTTTTATGTAATAGATAAATACATATGTGAGAAAAGGTGTAATACAAAAGATACTCCCCGAGGAATGAATTTATTTTTCATTTTAAGAGAATTAATTATAAAGGAAAGTAACGGTTTTTACAAAAGGAGTTAGGGTTCTCCTAAAAATGGGGGCTCGTCACCTTTTGGCTGGGCCTAGTAGAGTGGAGAAGGGGGGGAGATCGCTTGAAGCTACCAGATGTGGGCATTAAGTATTAACGCAGCCCTAGAGAGGACGACCTGAAGAGAGGGGGGAACCGCCTCTTCGAGGAGAACAAGAGAATTGTGGAGAGAAAAAGAGGAGAGATCGGTTGGACCTACCAGGTATTATGCTTCCTTTTATTTCTTTCAAAAGGTCAAATTTGTAAGCCAAAATTCTTGAATGTGGCCCTGGATCCTTCCACAGTTTATAAACATTTAAATTTAAATATAAAAAAATCGAGGGGGGTCACAACACTTAGGTGTATTACTTATTAAATACCCTGTGGATAATTGTTTCAGTAAAAATGTGAGCAGCAAGTATTAACGCAGCTCCTTACTTGATGTATATGTACTCTTCTTCTTTCACTCTCGTTGTTTGAGAAACCAAGTGCCTTTAAATTACCTATTGTGTATTCTCTTCTATGTTCATCATTATGGCGGTCTGGTCTTTGGCGAAAACCAATGCTCTTTTCGTATAAATATTGAACCTACAACTGTGGCAAGGTCGGCTACCCATCGTGAAAGTCGACGCTTGTGTCAACTATACTTGTCTAAAAAATATGAAGAGACATCACATGAGTATGAAGAAGTTTCTATTGAAAATACTGAAGATAATTCCGAGACACATTCTACCTTGGAAATGAAACAAAGAGAATCTAATGATGGATGCTTGAACTATGCAGGAATACCTGCTGATGGGTGCTCACACCTCTATTTTGGTGACATAGAGATAAGATTTCAAAATGTTTCTAAAATCCAAATTTCTAGTAAACATGAAGATGAAAACCTTGTAGCAGTTGAAGAAGAAACAAGATCAACTTCCCCATCACCACTTGAGCTTCATGAAGTTGGTCCAAGCAAGAAGGAAGAAGACGAGGAGGTTCATTTGCAAGAGCCTCATATTCTTGAAGGGTCCTTAAAGATGAATGAAAATAATATCCAAGAGGCCCTTATAATACTACTTGACACTAAAGAATTGGTGTCAAATTCTTGTTTGAAGATTTCTTCATTCGAGGATCCATCCTTCCATGAAGACATGGATAAGATTCAAAGAGCAATGTGCAACATTGAAGGTAATTTCATGTCTTTGATTTTTTATATAAACAATTTGGTTGAGCTTAATGAATTGTTACATGATGCATACTTGAAGAATAATGAGGATAATAATAAGCTCACAATTCAAAATGAGCAACTTCTTGAAAAGTTGCAAGACACTTGTTTTTCCTCCTATGTTTCAGATTGTCAAATGGTAGATTGTTTGGAGGATTCTCATGACATGGTGGATCATGAGAAATGTGTAAATTTGAATGTGATTTATGTGTTTGAATATGAACTTGAATAGATCCAAACACTTGAGGTGGTGGAATAGGAACTTGAATTGTCTCTTGATGGAGGTTATGAAATTTTTAAAGAAGAGCATGATTCCTCTACATTGGAACCAATCTATGACAAAGGTTTCACATTTTTGAAGGATCTGCATGATACTAACCATATGTATCCTTCTCATGATGAAAAGTATGCACTTTTTGATCATTTTTATGATTTATTTCATTCTCCTAAATCATACAATTCCATGTTTTGCAGCTTTAGTCTCAATGAAGTATGGGTAAAAGGGTTATTTTTATGGTTCCACATGAGGAGTGTGGAACTCCTAGATTTAATTTTTATGATGACATGGTTGGAGCACACTCTTATTCAAATTTCCATAAACATCCTTTGTTACTTTTTGATGATTCACATATACATGGATGCACCTATCATATGCATTTGAGTCACTTGAAAACTCATGGTTTTTCTTGCTCAACACTTGGTTCATTTGATGTTGGAGGAACTTCATCCAACACTGGGGTGAATAGATTTATTATTGCAGAACATTTTTGTTTCCAACCACATAATTTGTTATATATTTATGATTCTCTCATTGAAGGATGTATGGGTGAAACTTCTTTGAGTCATTTGAAGTCTCCTTGTTTCTCTTGCTCATTATTTGGTTCAGATTTTAGTGGAGATTCTTCATTCACTTCTTGGATGAAAGAATACATGGATAAATATTTTGATGCATATCAAATCATTTTGGAGAAACATTATAGGAGATGGGATCCTCAACTATGTCATTGGAGAATATTTGATTGGTCACTTGAAGCTTGTATGCACTTGAAAAATGGTGGTCTACTTACTTGTAGGTATAGCCACTTTCAGGATTTTTTAATGAGGCACTTCATTGATGTACATTTTTATTATATTATTATGTACTTTGATGATATATATTATGTGCTCATGATGTTTGGAAGAATGAATACAATAAAATGGGATCCCGTAATTCTCTTTCCTAATGGTATGGGTTGGAGAGCACTCTTAATTGTTGGAGTGCAATACAAGCAATGGGACCTTGGGATATTTTTTGTCCCATTGATTTCAATTTTTTTGGGAAACAAGTAGTAGGGGAGATGAATTACCCACTTAATAAAGTGATTTTAATCAGAGTAGTGCAGCAGTAAGGATGGTGGTTCCTCTCTCAAATATTCATGGAAACTCAAAGACTCAAAGTTGGGAAACTTGGTGGCAACTTCAAAGAATCATACAAAAAGAAGGTTCTTCAACACCCATGTTTGAAATTGCTTGAGGACAAGAAATATTGGGAAGGGAGGATTTTTCATGTCCAAAATTTTTCATTTGGTCACAAGGGCCTAATCACATTTTCCATATTTATTAGAGTTTGTCAAATTGACGCTAAGTGTCAAATAATTGCAAGGGAGGAAAATTACTAGTTTCCTAGGTTGGGGGTGGAAGCTTTGGGATTTGGAATAAGGGGGGAAATTAATGATGTTTGAAAATTAAAATGGCATAAATATTTAATAAAGAATATAAATAAATAAATACAAGAGAAAATTGAAGTGTCAATGGAGCATGGAGACACATGAATACTATGGGGCCCACACAAGCTAGAATTTATGTGCCACATGGCATCCTCCTCTTGCAATTTTGAATCCATGGGAAGCCTGAAGGTTATTGGATGAGTTATAAGGATAATACACTTTGAAATATGAATTCATGTTGAATTGGAGTGGAATAGTAACTCCCATGGAATATGAAGAGGAATTTTGGAGCTAGTGAGACACTTGGACTAGATTCCCTAGCTCTATGACAACAATGATGAAGATACTATGACACATATGAAAAAAATAAGACATGAAGGATGAAATATGAAATATATGACATGTCAGGTCAAAATATAGCATCCAATATGTCTCTCATGTAAGTTGGGGAAGCTCAATGGGTTCCTACTCAATTTGGGGGAAGATGGAAGGCTAGGAAAGGGAGAACACATGGCAAATCTTGAGCCCACAACCAAATTCAAATTAGCTCGAGTTTGTGGATGGATTGGTAAAATTAGAAGGATAAGGATGTTTATAAAATATAGGAATCAACCAAGATAATAGATTTTGATCATTTGAGAAATTGTCATTTGTGAATTGTGAGAACTAGTGGATGACTAGTTTTCTTGCCTTAGCCAATTTCGAGGGTGAAAGATTCCCATCCAAGTTGGTGTTTGGAGAGGCCACTTAGGTATTTCATGGATATTTAATGGAGTTTTATTTTTATATGTAAGCTACAGTGCAGCTCATGGTTCATTCTATTGGAACACTTTCTCTCAACCATTTCTAGTTTTTATGGCATATTCTTGCTCATGGAGGGATTGCACTTTGGGTGAGCTATTGATTCATTTGGGGAAGCTTATAATGCCCCATTATCTTATGTTATGATGTATATTATCTATTATTTATGTTCATAAGACTCTCAAGTTGAAATATCCAAAATAATTCATCTAAAAATGTTGAACAATGAAGAAATAGTGCCATTTCCCCACTATCTTGTTGTGAACCATTGTAATGTTGATGATTTAGAATTGGGAGAGCATTTAATTATACATTTATTATTGTAATCAGTTAAATATGATATTTTATTCATTCTCAAAAATTTTCAAGTCAAAATTCTGAATATTTGTATGTCAAAATGACTTTTAATGAGCAAACAATGACCATTTCCACTCTATTTTGATATGTGCCATGGTAATGCTTCTTATTTAGAATGGAGGAATGTATCTATGATAAAAATATGATTAATGGAATGTAATTAATGTTTATTTCAAGTATCATATTCAGTACGTAATCATTGGAATCCATTTTACTCATATTTATTGCATTGGGAGAAGATTTGGTGCCTTTTCCCCAAGGGTCGAAATTGTGATTTGGGAGATGTTTTTGAAAGAGTAATAAAAGCATGTAAAAAATGAACCTTGATGAATATAAGAATTTAAAAACTTACCTTACACATCCCCTTCCTCTGTTCATAAATTCGAGTGACTTTGGTACCATTTGAGAAGCCATTTTCGGCAATTACCCAAGGGGAATTGGGGCCACAATTTGCTAGTAAAGACTCCTACTTTGAACAGAAAATTAAACAATATTGAAGGAGTAATTGGGGGGTAATAAAACATCCCTGGACATCATATTTAAGTTATAATAGAATTCATGTACCTTCTGAGAAAATTTGGGAGCATTTGGGTCAATCTGGAGGTCTAGACATCAAAACTAGTTAAGGTTGAAATTGGGGGAAAAAGTGAAAAAATTGGTCATTTAATAAAATTTAAAAGGGGGAAATTACACTTTCCATCGGGGAATTCACCTCCACAAATCCCTTGATAAAATTTATGTAGTATCATGTATGTCCTAATGTTTCTCTTAACTATTTCACCGTGGTAGGTGGTGGTAAGTCAAGGATGATGGAAATCTTGGCTGGGTCAACCAAAATTCTGTTGCAACATACCACATGGCTTAACATAGCTCCAAAAGGTGCACAAAAAATACAAATTTTCAAATTTAATGAAATTTTATATTGGCAACACCGTTACAACATTATGTTGAATCTCTTAATATGGTCTTTTACAAGACCAAATACTGTCCACTCGTCAAAATAGACTTCAATAAATTTATGTATAAAATCTTTAAATGCAGCAACTACGATTCTAGAAAAAATTGCAGGTGCATTCTTGAGTCCAAAGTGTTAGGATTTATATTCCTCCCTTTTCCAGATATATTCTATTAGATCATTTTCTTAACTTAAGAGTCATTTGCTAGAGTTTGGTGCCACTGGTGCGATTGATGCCGCCAGTGTGCCCCATTGGTTCCATCAGTGTGCCATTTGGTGCCACCAATTCCAATCCCTACACTTTAGGAGCCACTCCAAGTGCCACCACCAACCTCCATCAGTTGGTTGTAGTTGGTAGGTAGTTATGCTCAATTATTCTCCAGATGCATTTAGTTAGATGTCCTTCAATTCTGTTAGCACCAATCTTGCATGAATGCATGGGAGTAGGCACCATTTCTCACCTACCTCATCAGTTTAACTAGTTTAACTTATTGGTAGACAGAATTAGACATGTGGAGTTAGACTAGTGGTCTCAGATAGTGATTTAGACACTTCTAGTTAGCCAGTCAGTCATGATTGAGTTGGTATATTAGAATCTTATCCATATGATTCAAATTCTCCTTTATGTAACACTGTTGTATACGGCTAGGATTAATGAAGATAATGTTGTAATTTACTGATCATATTTTATCAGTTTAATATGAAAATTGTCTTGTTCAATGTACATTGTTCATTCCATTTTACTGCACAATTATACCTTTCAATTGCACTCATTTCCTGTATATTAATGGTTCAATAATTTAAACATGGTATTAGATCCTTGTTCAGGACAGAAGCATGTTTGTCCAATCTCCATTGTGCACCAAAACAAGCACGGTTTCCACATAAATCCTGCAATATTTTTCTTGCTAACTCTCGATTCATCTAGAGAAGTCTCTACAGATGGGTGATCATGTGTATATAAAGGTAAATCCCAAGAAAATTTCCTTGAGATTGGGCAAGTATTCAAAATTGGCATCGAGGTATTGTGGGCCATTTGAAATTTTGTCTAAAGTAGGGTTGGTTGCATACCAGTTAGCCCTACCACTCAATATTAAAGTGCATAATGTGTTTCACATTTCTATATTAAAAATATATATTCATGATTTTTCTCATGTGATTGATTGAAATGTAATCCAGGTGGAACCCGAAGGAGAGTTCCAAATGGGCCTGGAGCGCATTCTTGATGGGAGAGAACTTTTACTCTGGAATCGTACCATAAGACATGTCAAGGTGGAATGGAAGAACCTTATTCCATAAGAAGCTAGTTGGGAGATAGAAAGTAATATGTGGGAGGCATATCTAGACTTATTCCAAGAGGCTGAAGTGGAAGAATAAAAAAATATATTATAACGCCGAGGATGGTGCTATCCTTTAGGGGGAAGTGTATGTAATACCCCCTGAATTAATAATTATTATTAATTCTGTTGGAAAAATACTTTACTTATTATTTTTATTATTTTTGACAGAAAAGTCAAGAATAAAACATTTTTATTTAATAAAATATGTTGTTCAGGGAGGAAAAGTGGATATAGTTTTTGAAGAGAGTTTGATCACCCACAAGAAGAAAAGACATGTGGAGGAATCCACTAAGTGAGAACTCAAGATGCAGGAGGAATTACCCCTAAAAATCAGGTCACAACTCCTAGTTTAGTGCTAAAGAGTAGGAGGCTCATAAATGGCCAAGTCCTAGGAAAAAAACTATATAATAGTATTTCCATGAGCGGCAAGAGGATAGAATTAGACGAGGATTAAAAATATATGAATACAATAGATGGCACATTGAATAAATTTTCTCTTGTGGTTCATCAAACATGTTCAGGGGTTTTGGAGCAAGTAACTTGGTTGCTCTAGGAGGTAGTTCGGAGGAACAACTTCTCCACTTTTGTTTTCCCAGTGTTGGTTCTAGGTTCATACTTCATGTTTTAAATGTTTGTAGAATATGTTTAAATCCTAGATCTAAAGAAGAATAATGTAGAATCTAGTTTGTTTTTCAGTTAGCCCACTAATGTTATACTCGAATGATTTAGAATTCTGATTTATTTCGAAATTTGAATTATGCACCTAATAGATTGAAATCATCTGTTTCTAGATTGTATATGTATTCCTACATTTAAATGTATATTTCATGTTTGTATTGATTTATCCTGAATCTTTCTTTAATATGCATTTACGAAATTAAAATGTCGACTGAATCTATAATTCATGTTATAGTATAGATCTGTACTATTCATTGTATAAGAATGGTTTCTACTTAAACATTATACAACTCATAGGTTCCCAAGTAAAGTATTCAAAATGACTAAGTCTACATATAAAATCATGAAAGTGTGATGCTGCTATCTTAAGAATACATACATAGAAATAATAAATCCTAATTCCTACACGAAATGGCAGTATTCGGTTATAATCTACTGCTTATAATTTAGATCTGGAGTATTTAGTATATACAAATGGAATCCACTTAGATAATATTAATATTATTACAACTCATAAGATTCAAGTCAAAATATTCAAATTGATTAAGATCTATGCATATAATCATGAGAAATAAATGATACTATCTTGAGTATCCATATACAGGAATAATTAACTTAACTCATAAACAAAACCCATAATCAAGTTAACATTTAAATAATCCACTTAGCAATATTACAGAGATTGGGAATCGAGTCTCTCTAGGGTATGTACTTAATAGTCCTATGATAAAAAATTCATAAGTTAAACTAATAAAGAAACTTTTACATGCTAAACTACTTTACGGAGATCATGGGATTGAACCCCCCTTATAGCAGTTAATGAAATTATAGTATTGTAACATATGGATCACATATCCTATTATTTACAACATCCTCAAAGTATGCACAGATAATAAATAAATAATAAAACTAAATCGAGGACTAACTGATACACTAGCTAGTATATTTACTATCACGACATCGAAATCCCAGTCACCAAGACTGACATTGACATCATCGATAGCCAAGTAGTAAAAAACAATTTTCAACATATCACAGACCCTATGGGTCATGTCAGCATGTAACCAAAACCGTAATTATAGGTTCGTAAGTCCACATTGTGGCTACCTGTTGAGGCCTGGAAATTTGTAGGCAACAACAACAAAGGATTCTCCCCAGTCAACATTCCCAACTAGCCCGTGACTGTTTGGTGTAGGAAATCCGTCCAATTTGCGGTCCGGTTACCGTAGGTCAAGTAACAAAAATAAAAGGTTTTACCGGTTGCAGCCCAGTCCACCGCGTATATTTTTGTATTTTTTAGCTTTAAGTATGACATGCAAATGCCTATCTAAAATGGAGTTTGATTGAGAATGAAAGGAGTGTTCACAATGTGATGCGCAGGTTCTTACCTCTCGTCCTAGGCTCTCTTGAATCTACATCACACACACAACAAGAAATTAAAACTAACTACCTAACCTATCCCTAGGGAGCAAGATTGTCACTTATTAATGGGTAATGTATTTTGTGCATGCATTATAAAAAAGAAATCACAGATAGCTGATACTTCTTTCAAACACATGAACATTTAAAGATATTTGAACAACCATATAGCTAATTGTCTATGAACAACATTCATTACTCATAGTGGAAATTTTCATAAAACAAACTAGAGATCATTCATACAAGAACGTAGGTTCAAAGAGTTAGAACGATCTCACAGTTAATGGACACAAATATGCAAATGAAATAGTTCCTCTTCAACAAATCCATAGCATAACATTTGAACATTCCACCAAGATTTCTCCAACAGGAAAACTGTAATTATTTATTGTAAGAGGAAATAGTTCTTCTTACAATATGTCTTCCAATCTAACTGGGAAAAATTCCATATTCACTCTAACTTTCCTTCCTTTATACAAAAACCACAAACCCCTTGGGCTTCCCCAACCCCCTGACCTTTGGGCTCCCCCAAAACCATTTAATCTCACCATTTTGTATTTCTTGTGAGTACTTAATATTCATATAATACGTTACATTTCGGATTTCAAATTATGAGTACTTCATAAAACGGGATCAGCTCGATAACTGACAGACCCTTTCCAAGCCTAGGCTTTTGTTGCCATCGATTCTGCCTTGTCTTTTATTTGTCCTTCTTTATATCCCATTGATTTCAGAACAAACTCTGCTTATCACTTTTTAGCCAATTTTCCTCAGCTTTATCCTTTAGCTACGTATTCTCACAACAGTAATCTAAAGAATCTTATGAGTCTATCTGTAGTTAAACAAAAATTCATCATCAACTAGGACTGCATCTTTTCAATAAACTTAACCTACACTAACAACAAAACTGATCATCAAAATGAGGCCCTGTATTGCGCTCTCATCACGAAAGCCTTAACAAGAATAAAAAACCACCACCACCCACACAGGGGTTAAAAACTCAAAAGATGGCGGGAAAAACCTTATTAGCGGCTTGAACCATTAAAACATCGGCCGAATAGTCTTACTTACAGCCACAATGGTGGCTTTCAGATGGACAACGAGTTCCGCAGGACCGCTAATTCTATCGAAGTCAGAAGAACTAAATGCCAAAGCATTGGGTGAAAAAGTTCCCTGTCGACGAACGGAACGACATCAACGTTGGGAGGCTAGTGCATTACATAGCTGCAATGGCGAAAGATGAAAAGACTACGGGCCCCACGACCAAAAGACATATCGACAAAACCTAGACAAAGCATCGACGAGCAGAGCAGTTATATGGCAGACACTTAGTTTGCTCGGGAGCCGCAATGGCAGAAAACAATCAGACTACAGCCTTTGATCAAAGTCATAAACTTTCCGCTGTGGCACAGAGACATTGTGAAAACGTTAAGTGTTCAGAAAAAGTTAAGGTCGTCCAGCGGCCCAAAAAGCTTGCCTCACTTCCAAATAGCGGCTTTATAAAGATCAAACAACCCCATATCAAACTTCGACCAACCTCCGACAATGCAAAACAAGTCAAAACAATAACAACACGTCATCGAAGAAGTTGAGACTATCTGGCAGAACACTCATCGTTCAGCTCCGCAATGGAGGCTCCATAAGGAAATATGGCTCCGATGCGTTGTTGAAATGGCCTCCGAACAACCAAACTAAAAATGTTACTTTCGGTTGGGCAGCGATGAAAGTTTGTTTCACCTCTGAAACAGTGGATAAAATGAGAAATAGACTTCCAAAAACAAAGAAAGAAATCACAGATCAAAGGGCAATATTTCAAACTAAACTCCAAATTCCACAACCCAAAGCAGTTTTAGACATAAGCAATTTTCCGAAAAGCATGAAGACAGTTAACCTTAAAACAGTCCAAACTTGTAGCAGAGGGAAAACAAAACAGAGTTCATGGATCCAAACGATTCTAGGCAAGATAAAAATTAAGAGGAGGGTCCAAAATTTCGAAAATTTGGGAAAATTGTTGCAGCTACAACAATTGGCGACTACCTGGTGAACCTAGATCTCTAGAAAATTTATTCCTTAAGTAATAGACTGTTTAACAATAAATGAACATGTTGAATTCTTCCAGATGTCTGGATTTCCCAAATGGAAAAAATATGTACTTTTAATCATTGATGATAGTCCAATTTAGGAGAAAGGAAAACAAGATTTCCAAGTCAAGATAACTCTTTTGAGGGCGGGAAGATGAGTTTCATTTATTACCTCTGTCTTCGGGTAGCTTCTAGCTTGGACACCACAGGATAGTAACATAACGTAAACAGAAATATTCATTTTTTCCTCATTCCCATGCCATTTTGCACTTTTTGTGCTTTTTTGGACTTTTGTCCTTTGCATATGAGTCCTCCTGCATGCCTTTCTTTCTGAATTTTGATTTAGGCTCCTCTATCCATAGTGTCCTTTTGTGTGAGAGATGTATTCAACTTTCAGCTCACGGATGGAGAAGAACTTTTGGCAATTTAGTACTTGTATGGTTCAGTACTTTGTTTTGATACAAATTGCTTTCATAGGAGTTTTTGACTCTTATCTGCCTTTTGGCATTCAATTCTTGGCATGGGATCATTTATATATAATATACTGTTTACCCTGCTTCCTTTCCATGGGCCCTTTGCTGTCGCCCCCTAGGACATTTTTAAATGTGAGATGGATGGAACCTCAAAATAGTATTCCAGACCTTATGATCCTGGTTTATTTAATAAGGATTAAGTAGGACTTCAATGTGTTCATAGCCATTCGGGAAAACTGCTAAACTAGAAGAAATTCTTTCAGATAAAACAATAGTACACAGTCTTACACTCAAGAACTTTAATCACTCTAGAATTCAGATGCTCTCCATGCAACCAAGAGTTTGCCTCCTTTTTATTGAAATCAATTGAAATCTAAACTAAAACAAAACATAAATAAAATAAATCAAAATAAACAGCCAAGTCAATTTATTTATGTACAAGATAAAAGAACAAAAACAAAACTCAGGAAAAATAAGACTTGAGAACTAAACCATTTACTAGTAAGTTCTCTTCCCACACCTGTAAATCTTGCAATTTATAGGTTGAGGGGCCAAGCTTTGCCGCAATCTAGAAAGGGCCTACCCACAATTGTTGAAATTTCGTGTGTTTTCCTTTCTCCTCATGGGGGTGGTCCCACTTGAGAACCAAATCTCCCACCTCAAATTCTTTTGTTCCAGCCTTGTGTTTATCAAATCATCTCTTAACTACCTCTTGTTGTTGTTTAAAACGTTCTCTGGCCTTGGATCTAGATTCCTCTGCCTTCAAAAGATTATGTATCCTTACCTGCAAGACTTCATTATCTGATCCTCTGGATTCCTGAGCTATTATGGAAGAGGGTAGCATGATATTGGGGGGTAGAATTGCCTCTTTTCCATAAACAAGAGTATATGGGGACACACCTAACAAAGTCTTGGGGGTGACCCTATCAGACCAAAGAGCATTTGGTAATGCTGAGTCCCAACTCCTCTGATTTTCTATCACCGTCTTTTTTAAAATCCTAATCAGATTCTTGTTTGTAGATTCAGCTAAACCATTTCCCCGTGGATAGTAATTAGCAGAGTAATGCAACTTAATTCCTTTCTCATGAGCAAATGCAGTTAAACTAATCGAGGAAAAGTAAGTAGAATTATCGAAAACTAAAGAAATTGGAACTCCAAACCTGGTCATAATATGGTCTTACAAGAAGTCCATGACTACATCTTCATTTACTTTATGCAACGGAATGGCTTCGACCCAATGAGTGAAGTAGTCGGTTGCCGTCAGAATATACTTGTGTTGCAGGGAAGAATTTGGCTTTATCTCCCCAATGATATCCATCCCCCACTACTCAAAAGGTTCTGTTATCATCACAGGATTTAACGGGCTTACTGCTTTAACTTGTCTTCCACCACACCTTTGACAAATGTCACACTTTCTGACATGCGCGTGCACATCTTTGAACAATGTGGGCCAATAGTATCTAGCTCTGAGAATTTTATGAGCTGTAGTATCTCCGAAGAAATGTACTCCAGCAGGCCCATCATGTAAATCTATCATTACCTTCTTCGCATCTTCTTTCTCTAAGCATCTAAGAAGAAATCCATCATAATTCTTTCTGAATAATATTCCTTCAACAATTTGATATGAGGCTGATTTAAGACACAGTGCTCTTCTTTGCTTAGAATTCCAATGTTCTGGTAACAATCCCGCTTGAAGGTAAAGCACAAGGTCTCGATACCAAGAGTCCGGAGCTGTGAAAAGAGGACATACATCCATCAAATGTTACTCAGCTTTGTCTTCCCAGTCATGTTCTTCATTGTCTTTACTTTCAGTCATCAGTTTGCACAATCCTTGCCCTTTGACTATGGAGGCTGGCTTGAATTCGAGGTCATACTTCTGTAGAGCTGTTACCCAGTTGCCTCTTCTTTCTCCTAACTCCTTTTGTATGAAAAGAGACCTCACAGCTGGGTGTGGAACTATTACCTTTGTCCAGTTCTTAAGTATATATGGTCTGAATTGTTTCACCACTTTGAACACTGCGTAAGCTTGTTTATCCACAGCTGGGTAATTCAATTTGGCCCCTTGCAAACCAGTGCTCATAAATTATATGGGGAACTCATCTCCCCCATCTTCCTTCTGGGTAAGCACAACTGCTAGTGAATCATCAGATGCGAAAGTGTACAAAATAAAATATTTATCAAAATTTAGACTTTTGAGGGAGGGTGCGTGCACAACAGCTGTTTTAATTTTAATAAATGTGTTATTCTCTACATCAGTCCACTTGAATTGTACACTTTGATTTACCATTTGCTCAAAGGTTTAGCAATTTGAGTGAAATCTGGCACAAACCTTTGCACGAAGTTTATTGTCCCCATAAATGATTGCATGCCCTTTTTATTATGGGGTAAGGGAATATGTTCGATGGATTTGATCCTTTCTGGGTCTATGGAGATCCCCTTCTTAGAAACCATGTGACCCAACAACTTACCTTCTGTAACGGCAAACACGCACTTCTTGGGGTTTAGTGAGATACCATATTTTCAGCAGCGTTCAAAAATCTGCTTTAGATGAAATGTGTGTTCCTCTCTTTTCTTTGAGAATATCGTGATGTCATCGAGGTATATTACAGCACTACGGCCAATCAGACCGCGAAAAGCTATGTCCATAGCCCTTTGGAAAGTAGCTCCAACGTTTATGAGTCCAAAGGGCATCCTTCTGTAAGTAAAATTTCCCCACCTGGTCTTGAATGTCATTTTTGAGTCTATCTTCTTCGGCTACTAATACTTGATCGTAGCCTGAGAATCCATCTAATAGAGAGAATAGTTCAGAACTCGAAACCATTTGTAATATCTTCTCCATGGGTGCAACAGGATAATTGTCTTTATCTGAAGCGCGATTTAAGTTTCTAAAATCCACACATAGCCTGATTTCTTTAGATTTCTTCCTCACCGGTACCATATTTGAAACCCATTCTGAGTGTCTAACCTTGAAGATAATTCTAGAATCCAATAGTTTCTTAACTTCACTCTGGATTAAAGGTTCTAATTTTGGATACATTTTCCTTAAAGGCTGCTGACAAGGTTTGATTCCAGATCTGATGGGGATATCATGCTGGATAATATTGGTGTCATATGTCTTCAGATCTTCATACGTCTAGGAAAAAACATCTTTGTATTTCTTAAAAAGAATGATAAACTTATTCCTTTGACCTAGGGAGCAACATTTTCCCAGATTCACATATTTAGGCTCTGTTTCAGTCCCTATATTAACCAACTCGAACTGTAGGGACGAGCTATGAGTATTCACATTCACTGGTCTTCTAAATTTCTCATTTAAATCAAACATCCATTCTAAAGTCCTGACTCCCTTAGAAATAAAATTATCGAATTTGATCTTGGCTTGATGTTCTTCATCATCAATAATTGCCCCTTTGAAAGTCTCGTCATTTGTCAAGCATTCTATAATCTACTGATCATCATCGAACACTCGTAGATTGGTAATCATATCTGGAACTGAAGGCTTGAAAAGCAATTCAACAGAGCACTGATTATTAGAGGGCACAAGCCTCGCAGCTGAGGTGGCCAACAAGTCAGCTGCTGCATTCTTAAATCTTGGAATCGAAAAAATGTTAAATGCATTAAAATATTTAAGTAAATCCCATACTTCATTTTGATAAGCTTTTAAATGAGGAGAAATGCAATGTATTTGATTCCGAATTTGTTTTACAATTATTTCAGAATCTCCAAACACTTTCAGATTGTTTGCCTTTAACTCAATTGCTTTCCTTAATCCCTGAACCAATGCTTCATATTCAGTTGTATTATTGGTACATTCAAACTCTAACCTACATGAAAGAAAATGTTTGTTTCTCTTAGGGTCAATCAGGACACAACCAGCTCTTGACCCCTCTAAAGTTTTAGAATCGTCAAAGAACAGTGTCCAGAAATCGCTAACCGCTACTGTGCAAGAATTAACATCTACATCTACAGCTAAGTCTACTATTTTAAAATCAATTTCATCAGCCTGTGAAAACCAAAGGAGATCAGGCTGACCGTCTGATGTATCGCTGGCTTCTTCCACTTGATAGTTTCCTGGTTCTAGCTCAATAAAGTAGTTTCCCAAAATAGTATCCACTGGTTCATTTTTTTCTTCGAACTAAGTAACATTGTGTTTCATGTGGGGCTCCCTCAAAACTTTGATTTGATTTGGGCTTCCTTTATATGGAAGCCATAGATGTGACCAGTCTGAGGAAAAATATCCGTTCAGCTTTGTCGACCAATCTCTGCTTAAAACAAGTCCATAAGCTTTTGGTATGTCAGCCACCACAATATCGATGACTTGACACACCTTATCATTTGAAGATAAGAAGACGAGAACATCCTCCATTTCCCCAATTACCTTCATATTCGTTCTATCCAACTGAATGACCCTCCAAATAGATGGTTTGGGTTGTCCATTTATCCTTTTGTAGACTGACAGTGGCATGACGTTGACTAATGCTCCCGAGTCTACTAGGCAGTTATGCACGTTATGGTTGAAAATTTCAAAAGTAAGGAGAAAAGGTAGATTCTTGCTTTTAGGCTTACCTCCCATACTTCACCAATTTCTTCTTCTTGGGGCTGATTGTCAGTGGGCAGCCTCTCCTCTGATACTTCAAGTGCTTTCAATAACTTTTCTTTCTACTGCGGCACATTGCACATTTCAAATA
This sequence comes from Pseudotsuga menziesii, assembly GCA_001517045.1. Taxonomy (NCBI): domain Eukaryota; kingdom Viridiplantae; phylum Streptophyta; class Pinopsida; order Pinales; family Pinaceae; genus Pseudotsuga; species Pseudotsuga menziesii. The sequence continues at coordinate 325,673 of LPNX011160446.1, read as the reverse complement.
ATGAGATGTTTGCCCTTACCTTCTTGATATCCTCCAAAATGTCATAATCCATCTTATGTTATGTGATATTCGATCTAACATTATTTATTTTTTCTTCATTGGGCTTAGTAGCCATGTTGATCTGTCTAGATTTTTGACTGGTGATGGTAAACTCTAGAATTTTATTAGCTGAGGAGCTATTTTGAAATTTCTTAACATTATTTTGAAGTCTTTTGATCTTCGAGAGCATAAGATTGTTTTCTTTAATCAACCCCTAGATTCTTGTCATTACATTTGTTTCTAGGATGCCCTCATGTCTCAGATCCTTTTCTTCCTTGTCATCAAACAACGATACATAGTCCCATAAAACCATACCTTCATCCTCTTGTTTTTCTGTTGATTTATTGTTGTCTTTCCCTTCTTCATCATTGTCTTTAGTTAATTTGGAATCCAAAAGCTGATTCATAACCAACGTCATTGAATTTATCCATTGAGGACAACTCTTTTCAGAACGGGGTTGTTGGTGGAAAGTGCAAAAGTTATCCATTCCTACCTCCGTTAAGTTCATAGATGCAGGGCTGTGCGGAGGGGGTTGGGATTGATTGTTATCTTCCCTTTTCTTGTAATAAGGCTTGTAGAACTTTTGGGCTTCCTTTTCCTTTACCAAGTCTGTGATTTTGTTAGAAAGCTTCTGCATCATCTTTTCCATTCCTTTGAAATCTGGTGATTGCTCCTCTTTAGGCTTAGTAAACAACAAAGATTTCCTCCCAACATTTTTTTCTCCTGATCATTCAGGATAATCTTCGATACTTTCACTTTCAGCCTCTACTCTCTCCGCTTCCTCATAAGTCTCTGCTAGCGTAGGTTTGGCCTTCATTTTGGAAAACATGGCCAACTAGGGTCCTAGAGCTGAGGTATAATATTCAATTAGGACTTTATCCGAGGGTTTGTCAGCTTCAGAAGAATTCTTAAGATAGGCTGTGAATCTTTGGGTAAAACTATGCACCTTCTCTTTTCTTTCTTTCTTTAAGGCGCATAGTCCTTTCATGAGAGTTACATGAGTTTTCTGGGTTGCATACTTACTTCTAAAAATCCTTTCAAAGGTATCCCAATCAGGGATAGAGTTTGTAGGAAAACCAAAGTACCACGATGCTACCGGTCCTTTAAGGGTGTGTGGAAAAAGTCTACAAACTACATCCTCATATTCCCCAGCCCTTAATCCTTCTATTGCCAAGTAGAAACTTTGCAAGTGGTCATCTACTAACATCTTCTCATTTGGATCAAACTTGGGCATCATCTTTTCAAAATATTGAGGTAAATCATGCAAAGTAGGTATTAGGTTTAAAGGTGATCTAGCTTTCCAGGCAAGTGGTGGATTTGGTGGGTTGGGTGGTTGATTTGCGTTTATGCCTGCCATGGGTCTGGGTGGAGAGTGAGGTGGTGAATGAATAGGAGTATGAACAGGAGAACCGTAAGGAGTATCTGGGCCTACTTGATTCAAAGGTTGTACAAATTCCTGTAAGGCTTTTTCTACAAGTTCTTCCAAATCTCCAACCAACACTGAGTCTTCCAATATAGGACGATCTTTCCTTTTATATTCTCTTCTGGGAAATTCAGGGATAATTGGTAATCCTCCAATCTTCTTTGCATATTCCCTACTGTGTCTTCTTAGATCATTAACAACTTCATTACTGATAGAATACAAGTGCTCTCTACCCTTCTCTTCAGGAAATGGATTGGAAAACAAACTGCTTTCTGAACTGTCACTAGTGGAATAATTTCGAGAAAACGGGTTTCCTCGGCCAGCCATGCACTGGCGGCCCTCCTTCTAGCGCCAAAAACTGTTGAGGCCTAGAAATTCGCAGGCAACAATAGCAAGGGATTCTCCCCAGTCAACGTTCCCAACTAGCCCGTGACTGTTTGGTGTAGGGAATCCATCTAGTTTGCGGTACGGCTACCGTAGGTCAAGTAACAAAAATAAAAGGTTTTACCAGTTGTGGCCCGGTCCACCGTATATATTTTTGTATTTTTTAGTTTTAAGTATGACATGCAAATGCCTATCTAAAATGCAGATTGATTGAGAATGCAAGGAATGTTCACAATGTGATGCGCAGGTTCTTACCTCTCGTCTTAGGCTCTCTTGCATCTAAATCACACACACAACAAGAAATTAAAACTAACTACCTAACCTATCCCTATGGAGCAAGATTGTCACTTATTAATGAGTAATGTATTTTGTGCATGCATTATAAAAAAGAAATCATAGATAGCCGATACTTCTTTCAAACACATGAACATTTAAAGATATTTGAACAACCAGATAGCCAATTGTCTATGAACAACATTCATTACTCATAGTGGAAATTTTCATAAAACAAACTAGAGATCATTCATACAAGAACATAGGTTCAAAGAGTTAGAACGATCTCACAGTTAATGGACACAAAGTTGAAAACGAAATAGTTCCTCTTCAACAAATCCATAGCATAACATTTGAACATTCCACCAAGCTTTCTCCAACAGGCAAAACTGTAATTATTTATTGCAAAAGGAAATAGTTCTTCTTACAATATGTCTTCCAATCTAACTAGGAAAAATTCCATATTCACTATAACTTTCTTCCCTTCATACAAAAACCACAAAACCCTTGGGCTTCCCCAACCCCTTGACCTTTGGGCTCCCCCAAAACCGTTTAATCTCACCATTTTGTCTTTTTGGTGAGTACTCATGATTCATATAATACGTTACATTTAGGATTTCAAATTATGAGTACTTCATAAAACTGGATCAGCTCGGTAACTGACGGACCCTTTCCAAGCCTGGGATTTTGTTGCCATCGATTATGCCTTGTCTTTTATTTGTCCTTCTTTAGCTCCCGTTGATTTCAGAACAAACTCTGCTTATCACTTTTCAGCCAATTTTCCTCAGCTTTATCCTTTAGTACGTATTCTCACAGCAGTAATTTGAAGAATCTTCTAAGTCCGTCTACAGTTAAACAAAAATTCATCATTAATTAGGACTACATCTTTTCACTAAACTTAAACTACACTAACAACAAAAATGATCATCAAAATGAGGCCTTGTACTGCGCTCTTGTCGTGAAAGCCTTAGCAAGAATAAAAAACCATTGTCGCCCACACAGGGGTTAAAAACTCACAAAATGGTGGGAAAAACCTTATCGGTGGCTTGAACCATTAAAACATCGGCCGGATAGTCTTACTTACAGCCACAATGGTAGGTTTCAGATAGACAACGAGTTCCACGGGACCATTAAGTCTATCGGAGTCGGAAGAACTAAATGCTAAAGCATCGGGTGAAAAAGTTCCCTATCGATGAATGGAACGACATCAACGTTGGGAGGTTAGTGCATTACGCAGCCGTAATGGCAGAAGATGAAAAGACTACGGGCCCCACGGCTAAAAGACATATTGGCGAAACCCCGACAAAGCATTCCGCGAGTAGAGCAGTTATATGGCAGACACTTAGTTCACTCGGGAGCCACAATGGTGGAAAACAATCAGACTACAGCCTTTGATCAAAGTCATAAACTTTCCGCTATGGCGTAGAAACATTGTGAAAACATTAAGTGTTCGAAAAAACTTAAGGTCGTGCAGTGGTCCAAAAAACTTGCCTCACTTCCAAACAACGACTTTATAAAGATCAAACAACCCCGTCTCAAACTTCGACCAACCTCCGACAATGCAAAACAAATCAAAACAATAACAACACGACATCGGATAAGTTGAGATTATTCGACAGAACACTCATCGTTCAATTTCGGCAATGGAGGCTCCATAAGGAAATATGGCTCCAATGCGTTGTTTAAATGGCATCCGAACAACCAAACTAAAAATGTTACTTTTGGCTGGGCAACGATGAAATTTTGTTTCACCTCCGAAATAGTGGTGAAAATGAGAAATAGACTTTCGAAAACAAAGAAAGAAATCACAGATCAAAGGGCAATATTTCAAACTAAACTCCAAATTCCACAACCCAAAGCAGTTTCAGACATAAGCAATTTTCCGAAAAGCATGAAGATAGTTAACCTTAAAACAATCCAAACTTGTAGCAGGGGAAAAAAAAAACAGAGTTCATGGATCCAAACGATTCTAGGCAAGATAAAAATTAAGAGGAGGGTCCAAAATTTCGAAAATTTGGGAAAATTGTTGCAGCTGCAACACTACCCTAATTAATATAGAGATAGAGCCTCTTAAATCTTACAGTTATGACAATTGTGCTCATCACACGACCCGACACTTTTATTTATTTAAAAGTGAAATCATAAAACATAGTGTAATATTTTCCCATAGTTGTAAGACCATCAATGATGGCAATCGAAGGGTTTATCGCAAGTAAAAACATAAAAAATTATACACAGTAGAGATAACAAAACAATACTTGGGTATTGCACAACCGAAGACCAACGTTCCATTCTTTAAATCAATATGAAAATATATTTATATATATAAATTACAGAGTGGCTATAAGACCATCGTGGATGGATTCCATTGTAAAAATAAAAATACCAACATTATAAATCGTATGGGAATAAGACCTATCAAGAGCACCCAAACCCTACCATCATTTACACTAAAATATCACATTACATTACAGTTCCATGATAAAGGAAAAGAACCGACACACCCCGAGAAGGGTTTTTATAAAAAACTATTTACAAATTTAAACCAAAGAACCACTTATCTTAATCATTGCGGCTACGAATGGAGCCCTCACGACCTTTGCCCAGTATAACCTGCAACCACGACTTGGTTGGGTGATCATGGGTCACAACCTGTAAAGGAAATGAAAGTAAAAATAATATTTCAAACTAGCATAGAGTGCCTTACTTGGGCATTTGGAAACACTGGCATGGGAGGAGGTGACCCTGTTGCCTCCCTCTCTAATGCCAAAACCTGCAAGTGGACCTTTTGTTGTGAGTCATAATTACTTTGTATTTTTTTATTTAAAACATAATAAAAACTAGTAAGAAACTTAAGGAGGTATTGAATCCTTACCTCAGCACTTGGCAATGAGGGCCATGGGTCGGCTCCTTGGAGCACCATTATCCCTCCACAATTTGCATTCACCAAGAAACCTATCAATAAAAATAAGAATTGAAACTATCCTTTATAAACCCAATGAATTGTAGAATGAAAATATCCAGTTGATGCTTACCCGTTGGAGCTGACAATTCGTGTTTTGGGAAGCATCAGCAGGCTTGTTGGAGCTCTAGTGTGGTTAGAAAACCATCAAGGAATACTGGGAAGTACTTGTCAGCTCGGAAAGAACCATACAAAAACGTCATTAACATTGTGGAAACCAAGCAGGAATAACACAGAGAAGAGCTTGGACCTGGACCGACCTTCGACAAGAAAGAACACCAAATGTGAGCTCAGACAGAGTAAAGACCTTTATAAAACCCTACAAAACCTTAATGATCTCACCATCTAGGTGTAGGGAAGATAATTACTCTACGTGTTTCCTCATGGGCCTAGATGTGCTTCCAACTTGTAGGAAGGACATGTTTTAATGTCAAACAGAAGTACCATTTATTGCATGGTCGAATCATTACAAAAATCAAATCATTGTGAATCCAAACTATGGATATCGTTTAATTTTCAACTATATGATTTACACCTTAGAGCATATAAATCTTATAATTTAACCAGCCCTTATAACATAACATCGAACAACACACATTGTATCCTTTATATATATATGCTAGAACCTTCGTGGTGTTAGGACTTTGGTATATAATGCCATCATGGTTTATTCCAAGGTCCACACCCCTTTCCAATTTAACCTTATTCATTCAAAAAACCCCATGTTAAACCTTATGGTATGTGCAAGGGCAAGCACACCACACTAAGCTATGCCAAGAACCTTTAGGGTTATAACAAGGTCCACGACATTCACACCATAACCATGCACTATAAACCATATTATTTTATCTTTTACAGAGACCATAGAGCATCATAACATAGAACTATGTGTTAAAAACACTTAAACTATATTGCAAGCATAGTATGGGTTTATGCATTTTAATCCATAAGCATTGTTAAAACCATATAATATAGAAGTTACACCATGAACTTGAAGGGACATAAAGAAACACATTAAAACCAAAACATGTAGGGTCATGCCAACAAAATAGTATGTAAACCCTCACTTTTTATTAATATCAAGAGGTCACCATATGGAGAACCATATGCTTACAAACCCTAAGCTTCTCATGCTTAGGGGCAAGTCCTTACACCCATAGTATAAACTATGGTAAGGCCAAGGCCTTAATAACATAATTATTGGGCCAGGTCAAGACATGAACATTCTCCCATGCCTTAGGATAGTGCAACCTATCATAAAGATAAATAATTAAATAAACAAGTATAAATAAAGTACATCACCTGCGTGAAAATGGATGAAGGTTCTGAAAGGAACTAGCCATCGAAGTCATCAAAAAAGCCTGTCGTAACCGGTAGGATAAAGATATTAAATTTAGCAGCAGTAAAACATAGAAATCTGCTAAGTAAATGTAAAAGTAATGCATTCAATTTTTTTTTTACAATTTTTAGGTTTGTTACATTAATATCTATGGTTTTAAATATTAAGCAGTTATTACAAGGTTTTGTATATGATGGTGATGAGTGAATGATAAGAGGTTGAGTAGTTAGTGTAATAGAGTGCCTTGTAATGTGAAATTTGAGAACTCTAGGGTGAAGCATATTAATTATTGCCCATGATTTACAATAAAAATCAATGATTTACAATAAAAATCAATATTTTAAAATCAAAAATATTTTTAAAAGTTTGAAAAATCAACATAATAATACTACCTCTTAAATATATTTGTATAAGTTTGAAAATGTCCAAAACAATGATTAATGTGGTTTACATTAATCATTTTTAATATTAATCGCGGCTAATAAAAATAAAAATAAAAGAAAATAATTTGAATCTACCAAAAAATTGGTCGATTTGATAAAAATAAAATAAATATCAAAACATAATAAAAATAGATGCAATTATAAATTCATATATGAAGCATGTTGAGGTTCACATTTCCTCAACACGCTTAACCTTACATTTTAAAACTAATTAAATCACATAAACTTTTTTCTTAAAAAAACTGCATAAACTTTTTTTCTCATAAAGAAATCTCAGGTATTAAACACAATTACTATTATCTTTTTCTTCATGGTTAATGTGATAATTTCAGTTAAACCAAATTAAAAATGAAATATCAACCCCAACCAAATCTATATGATTGCAATTACAATCTATTCATTGATGTTCTTATTAACTATTTGGCAAAAAAAAATTGCATCAACCACAATTTTTGTTTTAATTTTCTTTTAAAACATAAAACTCTTATAGTGTTAAGTTTTAATATGTAGTATTAAATCAAGTTTTTAAATCTAATATTCTTCTTTAGTTTAATATTCCCTACTTATAGTTTCATATTATTTGTTCTTAAAGAAGACAATATTTGTTTTTAAATCTATTATTAATTATATTTATACTATCATTGAATTTAAACAATGTGTTATCCTTCATTTATAAATTGCTTTGCTTTGGAAAAAAATAATGTTTTTTTAAAGACATCGTTGTTTTCTTTTTCAATAAATCCAACAACTATTTGTTTTCCACATAGTTCTCACTGTTTTTTTTATTCTCATCATTATGTAACATTAATAAGGTTTTGCATTTATTAAAATTTTATATGTATAGGTAAAATTTCTATAGATTGTCATTTTCACATTATAATATTTTAAACACTAACATGGCATTAAAAATATCAATTTAAAGCTAAATTAAAAATAAAAATAAAAAATCAACTGCTTTAGGTTAAATTTGATGACCATATTCTAACTAAACCGCATTAATCATTGTTTTGGATATTTTCAAACTTTTCAAAATATATTTAAGAGGTAGTAGTATTGTGTTGTTTTTTCAAACTTTTAAAACTATTTTTTATTTTATTTTAAAATATTGATTTTTATTGTAAATCATGGGCAATAATTAATATGATTCACCCTAGAGTTCTCAAATTTCACATTTCAAGGCACTCTATCACACTAACTACTCAACCTCTTATCATTCACTCATCACCATCATATACAAAACATTGTAATAACTACTTAATAATTAAAACCATAAATATTAAAACAATCAAACATTGACCATATTTAGATATTACTATAAATACTTATACTTATATCAGTTCTTCCTTTGTTGTAGTGAAAACTACCTATGTAATGGAAACCTGTAAATAATATATATATCATTTATCCATTTGTTGCAGTGAAAAATATATCAACAAACTATGTAATGCAAATACTAAGTGGGCTATCTATATATCATCGTAATGCAAACAAAATATATCAATGTAATGCAAATAATCATTGAGCTATCTAGATAATTGATAATTAATTATATGGTATATTAATTTGTGGGGATATGGAACTAATTTGGGCTGGTAACAAATTTATTTGCATAGGTAATAAGAGTATTAATACATTTCCATAATAACATGATATTAATTACCACAAATATTACCTACACAATCAAATATATGAAGTGATACTCATTTGCATATCAACCAAGGCAGTGTGCAATAATGTATAGGGATACCCCATAGCGTGATAATCCATGACAACCTGCCTTTCAACTACACATATTATGTTGAAGACGTGATTTTAACGACAAAATGAGTGAGTATTGGATTCGATTGAGGGGAAATGGTTTGCAACTCTGGGGATTTGATCCCTTTGGGCGCTTGGTAGAGCCACCTTTAAGATGGATTCATGCCTTATAATTAACTCAAATAAAAATTAAAAATTAAAAAATAATTTGAATATACCAAAAAATTGGTTGGCTTGATAAAAATATAATAAAAATAGAGGCAATTATAAATTCATATATGAAGAATGTTGAGGTTTCCTCAACACCCTTAACCATTCATTTTAAAACTAACTAAATCACATTAATTTTTTCTTAAAAAAATTGTATAAACTTTCTTTCTAATAAAGAAATCTCATGGTATTAAAGATAATTACTATTATCTTTTTTTTCATGATTAATGTGCTAATTTATGTTAACCCAAATTAAAAATCAAATATTAGCCCCATCAAAATCTTTATTATTACAATTACAATCTATCATTGATGTTCTTATTAATTATTTAGCAAAAAAAAAATTGCATCAACCATAATATTTGTCTTAGCTTTATTTTAAAATGGAAAATTCTCATAATCTTAAGTGTAAAAAATTAATATTAAATCAAGTTTTAAAATCTTATATTCTTCTTTAAGTTTAATATTCGCTTCATATGTCTTCATATTTTTTGTTTACCAAATATGGTTCCGTAATAATAATAATATGGTTTAAGAACGTTCGAGATGGTTAGACAGTAAACAAACTATGGTTTCTATGGAAATTGAACCCAAGAGATAGATCAATTACACTAACAAAATTGCTAATCAAACATGCAAAATTCACACAAAAGGAGACTGAAATTGGAGCATAACTTAATCCTGTATTGAATAAGTGTACATTATCCAACCATATGAAGTAATAGGCTGCTCAAATACATAATTACATGGGAGATTCGAAAGCACTAGGTTGTTATTCAAATTGGTCAAAAAGTAGGCTTACTAAAACAAGTCAAATCCCCCATAGGTGCAAAAAGGACTTTCAAAATCCATGAAGATCCTCACGAATTAGCTAAAGCAAGTGGGAAAGCTAATGTTTGGTGGAAAGACAACTCATTCATGCTTTTTTATGGAGAAAAGGAAGGAGGATGATGTGGTCAAAAAACAAGGCAAGTTCCCTTAGACTAGCTTTTCCTTTATGCCTTAAATCAGATGTAAAGCAAGGCAGCTTTCAGAAAAAGCAGATATGCACTTTAAGGAATCATGAATAAAGCATACATGCTAAATATGATTCCAGGATGATTCCAAAGTGCTCCATGACCCAGTTTAGGAAGTATTGACTTCTAGGAACATGTAGAAGTCAACTAGCATAGAGAGAGAATCTATGATTCTAGGAATAAGAAAAAAATGATTTAATTAATGTCAAATATGGGTAACTATGGGTTGATTATTCTAACAGTTTCATGCGAATTTAAACAACGAGTTATGTTTCATGCATAAATTTATTTGTTTTGGAAAAAAAAATGTTGTTTTAAAACAATGTTGTTTTCTTTTTCAATAAATCCAGCAAGTGTTTGTTTTTCACATGGTTCTTACCACTTTTTTTTCTCATCGTTACAGATCATTAATAAGGTTATGCATTAAAAATATGATTTTAAATCTAAATTAAAAAAAATCAACTGCTTTAGGTTAAATTTGATAACCATATTCTAACTAAACCACATTAATCATTGTTTTGGATCCTTTCAAACTTTTCAAAATATATTTAAGAGGTAGTAGTATTGTGGTTATTTTTCAAGATTTTAAAATTATTTTTTGATTTTAAAATATTGATTTCTATTGTAAATCATGCGTTTATCATTCACTCATCGCCATCATATACAAAAATACTGAAATACACTCTAAATCCTTTCTCTTAAATCCCATAGAATAACCGCTTAATATTTAAAACCATAAATATTAAAACATTCAAATATTATAACTATATTCAAACATTACTATCATGTTGAAACTGGAGTTAAGGTTGTTTAAAGAGGTTTAAACATGTTCTCTATTTCCCCCCAATAAAAAAATACCCGCAAATAATATATCAATTCTCCATTTGTTGTAGTGAAAAATATATCAACCAACTATGTAATGCAAATAATACCTGAGTTTGCATTTAGGTTTTCACAGGTAGAGTATGTTGGAGACATATGAGGAGAACCTGCGAGTGGTAAAGTGTACTCTACGTACATTTCGGACCTTAGAGCTAGGTCCATCTTTAGGAGTGAGAGTGTCTCAATGGAATTAGCGGCTTAGGGTATTATAAATAGACCATAAATTTAATCAATATAGTGTAGTAAATGTCAGCCAAGTTTAATATTTCCGACTATTTATGGAAGTTCTTATTTCTTAGGTTGTGTATAATCGATTTCCATGCTGCGCTAAGAATTAAACCATAATCTGTATTGAATTTTTTAGGGTTCTTCTCAATCTCGATCACTTCTTGAATCCACCTTCTATTGTAATGTTCCTCAATCATGATTACTTTCGTGTCCTCTATGCGTATCTGGTGGTTACTTATATGGGAGTGCTCGACAACCACTGAGTTCTTGATCCTTCCATGAGTGATGTCTGCGCAATGTTCTTTTATTCTGGTCTTTATTGAGCAACATGTTTCTCCTATGCACACATCCTCACATGAGCAAGGGACATAGTAGATGCCTTTCCTTAGCTTAGGATCGATGGGGTCTTTTGTCTTGTCCAATAGATTTTCTAAGGATTTTGGAGGCAAGAAAACAATCTTGATATTCTTCTTTTTCAATATTTTGGCTATTTTATTTTGTTGTCCCATGGATATATGGAAATATCACCATTCCCTTATTTCCTTCTTCATCTTCATTTACTCGGTTTCTACTCCCACAACCTTGTGCCTTCCTAAATGCCCTGTTAATGTCCTTCTTGGTATAACCATTCTCTTGTAGAATCTTTGAGAGGTGCTGTAATTATTCATTAAGATGGTCCTCATCAGAGATTCTAACTACTCTTTTAGCAAGAGTATGCAGAATACTGATCTTTTGGGAAGGGTGGTGGTGTGATTCAGCATGTAAGTATTTGTCGATGTGAGTCTTCTTATAATATATCTGATGTGCAAGAGAACCATCTAAATTTTTCGTGATTAAGACATCTAATAATGGTAGACAACTATTCTCTTGAATTTCCATTGTGAACCTTATATGATCTAACCGATTATTTAAATGTGTGAAAAATTTCTCTAGATTATCCCTACCATGTGGACAGATAATATTTGTATCATCAACGAATCTCTTCCACTCCTTCGGTTTTAAAGGGAAGGATTCAATGGCCATTTTTTCAAACCTCTCCATATACAGATTAACAACTACAGGTGAGAGCGAATATCCCATTGCAACACCATCTAACTATTCATATATTTCTCCATGAAATATGAAATATGTTGATTTCAGACAAATCTTGACTAGGTTGGTTGTTTCTTCATTTGTAATTTCCTTTATGACTTTAATGGCCTCCTCAACCGGAACTTGGCCAAAGACTAAGTTTTGATGTAGTATCTCTTTATACAAAAGTTCCGGCTGAGGAGGCCATTAAAGTCATAAAGAAAATTACAAATGAAGAAACAACCAACCTAGTCAAGACTTGTCTGAAATCAACATATTTCAATTTTCGTGGAGAAATATATGAACAGTTAGATGGTGTTACAATGGGTTCTCTGCTCTCACCTGTAGTTGCTAATATGTATATGGAGAGGTTTGAACAAATGGCCATTGACTCCTTCCCTTTAAAACCAAAGGAGTGGAAGAGATTTGTTGATGATACAAATATTATCTGGCCACATGGTAGGGATAATCTAGATAAATTTCTCACACATTTAAATAACCGGTCAGATCATATAAGGTTCACAATGGAAATTCAAGAGAATAATTGTCTACCATTCTTAGATGTCTTAATCACAAAAAAGTTAGACGGTTCTCTTGCACATCAAGTATATCGTAAGAAGACTCACACCGACAAATGCTTACACACTGAATCACACCACCACCCTTCCCCAAAGGTCGGTATTCTGTATACTCTTGCTAAAAGAGCAGATAGAGTCTTTGATGAGGACCATGTTAATGAAGAATTACAACACCTCTCAAAGTTTCTATAAGAGAATAATTATACCAAGAAGGACATTAATAGGGCATTTAAGAAGGCACAAGATTGTGGGATTAGAAACTGAGTAAATGAATATGAAGAAGGAAACAAGGGAATGGTGATACTTCCATATATCTAGGGGACAACAAACAAAATAACCAAAATCCTAAAAAGAAGAATATCAAGACTGTTTTCTCGCCTCCAAACTCCTTACAAAATATATTGGATAGGACAAAATACCTCATCGATCCTAAGCTAAGGAAAGGAATCTACTCTTTCCCTTGCTCGTGTGAGGATGTGTACATAGGAGAAACAAGCCGCTCCATAAAGACCAGAATAAAATAACATTGGGCATACATCACTCATGGAAGGATCAAGAACTCGACGGTTGCTGAGCACTCCCATATAAGTAACCACCAGATACGCATAGAGGACACAAAAGTAATCGTGATTTAGGAACATTAGAATAGAAGGCGGATTCAGGAAGCGATTGAGATTGAAAAGAACCCTAAAAACTTCAATAGAGATGATGGTTTAATTATTAGCACAACATGGAAATCGATTATACACAACCTAAGAAATAAGAAATTCCATAAATAGCCAGAAATATTATACTTGGATGACATTGACTACACTATAATGATTAAATTTTTGGTCTATTTATAATACCCTAAGCCGCTAATTCCATTGAGACACTCTCACTCCTGAAGATGGACCCGACTCTGAGGTCCGAAACATACGTAGAGTACACTTTACCCATGGGGACTTCACTTACTGAACCTCTCACATAGCACGTGCGATCGTGGAATATTAAAGAATACCCTTAATTTCTAGAGATATTGCCCCAAAGTATTTTTGTTGAAACCCCCTCCCAATACTTAAAACCTCCTCCCCACCCCTTTTTATACCTCAATCCTTATAAACCACCCTACCCACCCCGACCTTAAACCCCTCATCCCCCCAATACCTGCAATATATTGGTTCAATTTTTGATAATTTTAAAACCCACAATATGAACTAACGTGATAGGATATTGGTCAATAAGTGAAGTCCCCGTGACTTTACCACTCGCGGGTCCTCCACAAATGTCTCCAATACCTGAGTTGTTTAGATATCATTGTAATGCAAACAAAATATGATGCAAACAATATGGATTAATACCTAGAGGATACACATAATTAATGACCTAATACAAACATTACCTTCCCTCCCAATCACTGCAACAATATTATCAGATTCGATGCTTCTAGAGACTACAAGAATATGCATAAATACATGTGTCATCCACTGCAACAATTAATTTCTGGGGATATGGAACTAATTTGGGTAGGTAACAAATTGATTTGCATAGGTAATAAGAGTATTAATACATTTCCATAAAAACATGATAATAATTACCACAAATATTAAGTGCACAATCAAATATATTGTAACATCTCCGGTAAAAACACTATAAGTAAAGTTATTTATTTTCTTAAGTTTTGAATTGCTTTGGTAGACTTAGGAGACTAAGGGCTTGACTTGACTGAACGTTTGGGGGTAGAATTCATTAAGGGGAAGTTGAATGACTAAGGAGCCATGAGTATGATGCCGATGTCATCTTAGTGTCTTGGGCATTTATTGGAGAGTGAATTTTGGTGTTACTAGATGAAAGAATGTACTATTTGTGATAATGCTTTAACAAACATCCATTTGTAATATTTTGGTATGAAGCTAATTAACTTAAAGGCTATTAAGTAAAGTCAAATAATCATATTTAAATAAATGAACATCCTAGCTTCCGTGAGAATGTAAAAAATATTTAGTTAAAAGCTTGACTAGGATTAAGCTAATATCCTACTTATTATCCTAAGCTATTTCCTCTTTAAAAAAAAAATTAATATGTTTGAGATAAGATTTTGTACATTATAAAAGAACCTTATTATAATATCACTCATTAAAGGAAGATAATCACTCAACCAAAATGATTATGGATATTTTTATGTAATAGATAAAAACATATGTGAGAAAAGGTGTAATACAAAAGATACTCCCCGAGGAATGAATTTATTTTTCATTTTAAGAGAATTAATTATAAAGGAAAGTAACGGTTTTTACAAAAGGAGTTAGGGTTCTCCTAAAAATGGGGGCTCGTCACCTTTTGGCTGGGCCTAGTAGAGTGGAGAAGGGGGGGAGATCGCTTGAAGCTACCAGATGTGGGCATTAAGTATTAACGCAGCCCTAGAGAGGACGACCTGAAGAGAGGTGGGAACCGCCTCTTCGAGGAGAACAAGAGAATTGTGGAGAGAAAAAGAGGAGAGATCGGTTGGACCTACCAGGTATTATGCTTCCTTTTATTTCTTTCAAAAGGTCAAATTCGTAAGCTAAAATTCTTGAATGTGGCCCTGGATCCTTCCACAGTTTATAAACATTTAAATTTAAATATAAAAAAATCGAGGGGGGTCACAGCACTTAGGTGTATTACTTATTAAATACCCTGCGGATAATTGTTTCAGTAAAAATGTGAGCAGCAAGTATTAACGCAGATCCTTACTTGATGTATATGTACTCTTCTTCTTTCATTCTCGTTGTTTGAGAAACCAAGTGCCTTTAAATTACCTACTGTGAATTCTCTTCTATGTTCATCATTATGGCGGTCTGGTCTTTGGCGAAAACCAATGCCCTTTACGTATAAATATTGAACCTACAACTGTGGCATGGCAAGGTCGGCTACCCATCGTGAAAGTCGACGCTTGTCTCAACTATACTTATCTAAGATTTTGTTAAGAGTGTGGTTTAGCCTTTCGACCTGGAATCAAATCTTATCATTACTCATATATGTCAAGTGTAGCTTGTTATCTCCATTCCTTTGTATGATGTAAGAGAAGGAAGCATGACACTTTGTTGATTATTTATCCAGTAAAAGTGATCATTGCTAACAGGGTAAAAAGCCTTGTGTAATATAATTCATTTTAAAAGAAAGATGTATATTATTATTATATTCTTGAGGTAGTATATAGCTTTTAGATTATATTCTTTTGAACATATTTTGAGTACTTTTAATGATGTAAGGGCACATAGTTTATGAATTTTAATGTTGTAAGATATGTTTTATAGTGTTTGTAGCTTAGCCTTGAGAAATTAAAATAAGATTGTATTTTATTACTCCAATTGTGTGTTTTGTTAGTTCATAAGTAAAAACAGAAGCGAGCCTCAAGGGTTAGCTCAATTGGTAAGACGTGCGCACACTCTCTTGGTTCGGGGGAGGTTACGGGTTCGAGCCTTGAGTCCTCTAGGGTTATGCCTTCTGCTAGGATGGCCGGCGATTTACCACCTCTACCATCCACGAATGTGGGGAAGTATTGCTAGGTTTCCTATGGATCTTTCCATTTGAAAAAAAAAAAGTAAAAACAAAAGCCTTGTGATAAGGCTTTGGTAATCTTGAAAATGTTTTATGTAACAATTGATGTGTAACTTTTCATTTTGTTTAAAAATATTACAAAGAATAACATTTTTGGTGGACGTAGCTCATGGTTGGGGTGAACCACGTATATCGGTTTGTGTTTCTAACATAATACTTATTTCTTAATTTGTAAGTAATGAATGATTATGGACCATGTTATTTAATTATTTTTCTAGTAGTGAGGCAATATCATATCAAATTCATTCATATTGGGACCATGTTATTTAATTATTTTTCGTAATGAATGATTATGGACCATGTTATTTAATTATTTTTCTAGAAGTGAGGCAATATCATATCGCGTTCAAGGGGAGGGTTTAATTTGAAATAGTAATATAAATATTGGGGGTTGTTTTATTTGGGTGGGATGAGGAAGAACTTCCAAATGATCGGATGGATTCATATCTCCAATCATAGGTTGGATTCATATCAGTCCTACTTTTTGCTTAGCAATAACCTCCAAATCGTGGGATAGATTCATACCCCCATATCAAGGGATGGATTCATATCAATCCTAACTATTGATAAGGAATAACGTCTAAATTATGGGATGGATTTATAGCTCCAAATCATGGACTTGATTCATATTAGTACTAGTATCTTTGGTGCTCAAGTATTATTATCCATCCAACTTTGTGTTATTGGAGAAAGACCGAAGAGATCTTCAATTAAAAATGTAGTAGTTCATGCATGTTTTTTTGTTGGCACAAACACTAGGACTAGTTTTCCTTCCTTTGCATCTTGAGTTATTAATGTGCTCCTTTGCTTCATCATTTCTTGCATTAAAGCTTCAAAGTTTCATTCATAATTGTAATTTCAACTCTTATATGCAAGGAATCTGTCTTAATATTGTATTAGAACTGACATGAACATAGGTGAAAATATACATCCTTATTTACATACTCTATGTGTTATCATTACCATGAAATGACATCATATCATTTTCACCATCTGTATATCTTTATAACTGTTTCATGCTTGAAACTTAATAATGGATATTTTTCCCTCAGTTGTAGAGATAAAAAAATAGATATAACCCAAGAAAATGTAACTAAATGATGTTAATTCCCTTGATTTCAAGAATAAATGTATCAGAAGTGGAGGCAATTCATTGCATATTGTGAATGGACCAAATCCAAGATATGCACAAGATGATACAACGTTATTGGAAAGTAAGAATAGTTTTTCTATGCTAATTTGTGTCCAAACATCAATGATATTTGTTTTTGTTTTGGTAGGAAGGTAAGGAAGTCCATCCACAGAAGGGTTTCAATTTTTCATTTTTATGGAGTTTAATTTATTTTAAGGTTATAGAGAACATGATATCTCTATGGCTATACTTGTATTTACATGATATAAAATTGGTAGATTAGTAGGATGTGGTGTGAAACATATACAATTCTCATATTTTATAAGCATTGCACTGACTATTGGATTACAGTGTTTTACATTCTGTGTTACAGTGATCTCTTGACTCATTTTCCTTTTACGCATTTTTCCTTCCCCGTTACTATTTTGTTGGGTCTTCCACTATACAACGCTACAAATTGATAAGTCACTTGTGCAATCCCAGTGGGATCATTTTACCATTATAATATTATTTTATTTAGCACCTTATTTGCTTATACCAAGATGTGTTATGGATCTTGTTTGTTACTATAAATTAATATAAAGGGGGTTATTAAAAATGGGTTGATAAAAATGGATACCTACAATATCCAATGAAAATAGGGGTTTTTTAATTGAAAAGGTATATTGGAAGGGGGTTTCAACAATAAAATTTTAAGAGGGATTTTCCAATATTTAGTAAAATTAGGGACATTCTTTAATATCCTGTGAACGGTCGTGCTATGTAACGAGTTCACTGACTGAACACCCTGTGATTTCAAATACACATATTATGTTGAAGACCTGATTTCAACGACAAAATGGGTGAGTATTGGATTGAGGGGAAATGGTTTGCACCTCGAGAGATTTGATCCCTCTTGACGCTTGGTAGAGCCACCTTTAAGGTGGACCTATGTTGGTATGGTTTCCTTGGGGGGATGTGTAACTCGTTCTGGGGAGATGTGCAACTCATTCTAGGCTTATAATCGACTCAAATAAAAATAAAAATAAAATAAAATAATTTGAATATACCAAAAAAATGGTTGGCTTGATAAAAATAAAATAAATGTCAAAACATAACAAACATAGAGCCAATTATAAATTCATATATGAATCCTATTGAGGTTCACATTTCCTCAACATGCTTAATCTTTTATTTTAAAACTAACTAATCTCATAAATTTTTTCTTTAAAAAATTGCATAAACTTTATTTCTAAAGTAACCTCATGGTATTAAACAAAATTACTATTATCTTTTTATTCATGATTAATGTGATAATTTCAGTTAATTTATTACAATTACAATCTATTAATTGATGTTTTTATTAATTTCTTAGCAAAAAAAATTTGCATCAACCACAATCTTTGTTTTAACTTTCTTTTAAAACAAAAAAATATTATAGTGTTAAGTTTAAAAAATTAATATTAAATTAAGTTTTTAAATCTAATATTCTTCTTTAAGTTTAATATTCGCTTCATACGCCTTCATCGCTTTTTTCTCATCATTACAGATCACTAATAAGGTTATGCTCTTATTAAGATTTTATATGTACAGGTAAATTTCCAGAGAATTTTATTTTAACATTATAACATTTTATAAAGTAATCTCGCATTAAAAATATGAGTTTAAAGCTAAATTAAAAAAAAAAACAGTTGCTTTAGGTTAAATTTGATAACCAGGTTCTAACTAAACCAAATTAATCATTGTTTTGTATCATCTCAAACTTTTCAAAATATATTAAAGTGGTAGTAGTATTGTGGTTATTTTTCAAGCTTTAAAAATATTTTTTGATTTTAAAATTGATTTATATTGTAAATCACGGGTTTATCATTCACTCATCACCATCATATACAAAAACATTGAAATTGTTGGTGAAAAATATTAAACAAATTATAACATATATCCAATGATTTAATTGTCAACCTGGAGAAGGGGTAAACTTGTGAGGTACAGACAAAATATATGCAGGGGCAGAGTATTGCTAACTTAATCTAATATCATAGGTGACTAAAATTAACAATACATGTGATTGAAATTGAATTAAGCTTGCAAAAGCAGGAAATGAAAAGAAATCTAATCTAGAAAAGCAAGAAATTGCGTGAAATAAATTTAATCCAAGAAAGCATAAGATTGCATAAATGAACTTGGTAAAGAAAGACTGAAATTATAGATGTGAGCTCATGACAAATCTATACTATCAATTAACATGATAGAGTAAAAGGATTTGCATTAAGCATCATCTCCATTACATAACAATAAAAAATCCACTCTATGATTAACTCTCAAAAATATCTAAACTATTCTCGACTTCCAAACCACTAGAGAGATCTCTAACAAAATGAGGAGAGAACCCCCCTATTTATACATGAATTCAAGATAAGTGATCATAATTACAGGTCCACTATTCTCTCAACTCATCCCTTCAAATCCTCAACAAATCCACTTTTCTCTCAACTCATCTCTTCAAATCCTTTATGATATCTTGGATAAGATATTCCATCTCCATGATCTTCTCCTTGAAATTAGCCCATATCTTGAAAATGAAATTCGAATTTGCTCGGCTAGGCTGTGACTTTTGAGCTTGTTAAAGTCTTCAAATATACCTGTAATCATCACCAAACTCATCCAACTTTAAGGCATAATGAAAATATATTAATTTTCTTAATATTTAACCACAAATTCACTCAAAATACTCAAAAATAAACTATTTGGAAAATGCTAATATAAACCCACATGCGTTATCAAAGTGGTGGATATTAATGGTCTTATGGAAGGAATGAAATAGGAATAACGTGAAAAATGGTATATGAAAGATGAATAAAATGTGGTATTTTTACGATTCCCCCAACTGAATGTGTTGCGTGTCCTCATGCAACTATGCATTGATTCTCTTTAAAACTTTTGGCTTTGTATTTGGGCTTTACATGATGATGGTATGTAACAGTAAATCATTCCATGATTTGAAATGCATGCGTGGCAACAATTTTCCTTATGGTCGGTTCTTGTGTGACAACCATAAGTATAACAAATGTCGGTTCTTATGTTAACAACATTCGATCGTTTTACTTGTATTTTTGTTGCAATACATAAGATTTAAAAGTATACATGCATTAGAAATGATGAACTATCAATGTATATTAGAAATCATTTTCTTCATATTATGAATCATGCCCATATATATAGCAATGTTTTTTATTCAATGTGTAACAACGCATAGTTTGTAAAAAATTTTAATTTAATTTTGTTTGAGAACAAAATATATTTTGTAAATATTTTTAGTTTTATTATATATATATATATATATAAACTAATTTATTTTATAACTTTTAATTATTTTATGTTTTTTTTTCTTTACAATAAAATAAAATAAAAACAAAGTATTATTGATTTAGTTTTATGTTATTTAGTGTTTTTATTTTATTTATTTATTTTAAGTTTATATTATTTTTTAATATTTATACTTTTATTTGTATGTGTTGTTTTTTAACGTTTTTAATTGTTTTGCAATAAAAAAGAATTTGGAACAAAAATCAGAGTTTTTACATCCTCCTTTTACAAAGATTAATGCGTCTTGTCGACCCTTTCAGTGGTCGACCTTTCTAAAAGCAAACTATCTTAATAATCTGGACTAGAGATGAGTGTGTGAAATAAACGATTTCTATGATAAATTTGGTAGCTTAAAGAAAACACCTACCTCCCCGAAATGGAAGATGTGCCAGGTCTCACTTTGCAAAAATAAAAATTAAGAAGAAGGCTTAGCTGCGACAGCAGCTGCATTTGATTTTAAAGACGCATGTTAATTTTATTAATTATTTTATGTTTGACCTAAAAAATTTATTTTTATTGGATTTTGTGTATTTTGATTATTGTTATATATATATTATCTAAAAATTAAAATAAATTATGCTAATCTATAAATATTAAATATATAAACAAATTATGTGAATCCCATACAAAAAGTGGAATAAGGTATAAGTAAAATTATTATTATTATTATATTAGATTAATGTTTTTTTAATAGGATATCCCATACAAAAAGTGGAATAAGGTATGAGTAAAATTATTATTATTATTATTATTATAATAATATTATATTAAGGTTTTTTTTTAATAAGATAACAACTATATATATATTTATATTTGTTAATTCTTTTACCAAAAATAAAAAAAATAAAAACAACTTAAAATAAATCCCTCGTATATTTGTTTACACAAACACTTCCATTATGATTGCTAAAATATTTTTTTGTTGAGTATATATATTTTGAATTTTATTTATTTACAAAAATATATATATATATATATATATATATATATATATAATTTTTTTATTTTTAAGTTTGATTACTTCATATATATTAATTCTTAATGAAAATTAATAATCTAAATTCCATTAAAATAGACATACAATCAAAGTAATCAAACTTTGGCTAGAGAATGGAAAATGGTCCAACCCTAAATGCATGACCATCCAAGCATATGTGGAGTTATTTTCATAATTTCTGAAAGTTATTAGTCTTTTGACAAATTAAACATAGCTATTCAAGCCTGTAGGATTCTGAATTGGTGGTCGTGGAGGTACTATCTCTGCCATTTTACTTGTTATTAACTATTCATTTGCCTATTTTTCCTTAGTGGCCTACCAATAAGCCTGCAAAGTAGTTTTATAAAAGGTTTATGGATTTCTTTTACGTTTATACCAGAATAACCACAAAAACCAAGCACTAATTTAACATAAAATTTTGGCAGTCCCAGGGCTAGTCTGTGATTCAATATATGTCCGATTTTGAAGTTAACCAGCTCAAAAACTCATGAAAATTGTATCCATGGATTCTATTTTTCTAATGGGTAATCTATTCCATTATTTTGCAAAGCTTAGCATACCATGAATACGCTTTCTCTGAGGTGATTTGCAGTTTTTTCATCGATTTTATGAGAGATGGCAAAGTTCAATGTAGATATATTTTGTTATATACGTATTTATTCAAAATCATGCATAATAAACTTATAGTGTGGTTGTAACTTAACTCTCCTCATTTAAGAATTCTATTTGTATTGAAAGTGAACCTACCTATGTATAAATTATTCTTGCCAGCAAGCAAGCTCAAGAAGCCTACAATCTGGCAAGACATGAAGCCCCACGTAATTAAGCGCACCACCTAGAAAGCAAACGAGATAAGCTAAGTGGCACGCATAAAGTCGAGATTCCATTAGAGGAAATTTGGGGTCTAAAATGGGCCTTATAAGAAAGCGTGCCAAAATAAGTTTTTGTGAGTTGGAATTCAAGAACCAATAGAATTTCAATAAAATAAGTCAACCATAATGGTTGAATTGACATATTTGTCATTAAAGAAAACTACTTTTTGTGTTCATATTATCGACATATCTCATTGTGTTTTTACTCAAATTTTGATCGGGAGAGCTCGTTGGATGCGGAATTTGATTCCGCATCCAACGAGTACCCACACTGCATACTTTTGATGGACCCCGCTACCAGAAAAACAAGAAATACCTGAAAAAATGTGATGATGACATCATCATCACGTTTTTTTAGGTATTTCTTGTTTTTGGGGTAGAGGGGTCCATCAAAAGTATGCAGTGTGGGTACTCGTTGGATGCAGAATCACATTCCGCATCCAACGAGTTCTCCCGATCAAAATTTGAGTAAAAACACAGGGAGATATGTCGAAAATACGAACACAAAAAGTAGTTTTTTTCTTTCTTCCTCCAAAATTAATCAATATTATTTTATTACTTTAACTATTATTTTATTATTTTCCTTAGGAGGCCCATTTTAGACCCCAAAATTCCTCTAATGATTCTCCCAGCGAGCAACAATGATCATTGAGCAAGCAGAACTAGTGAAAATTTCATATCTTTCTAGGTGACTATAGGCAACAATAACAAACATTGAGACTCGGGAAGTAAACAAATCCAATCTCCTTGAAGTCAAACTGGTTAGCTGACCGAACATGAAACATCCAAGGCAAAGCAAGTATATATGGTGTATTCTTTTACTAGCCATAATCTAGGGAATAATTTGATTAAGAGATATCAACCATTACTAGAATCGGAACTTGCATCCCCACCAAAAAACGCATGCCTAGACCCATCAAAACTTTCATTCAAACAATCTTGAAAAATATTTGCAAACATAATAAACCAACATTAACAAAAATGTAGGCCAATGCCGCCTCCAATACACATCCTCTCAATTGTTTCAGGCTTTTGTATTTTACAAAACCTATAATTCAAATATGTATTTTGAATAAAATATGTTCCAAGGCAATTATATTTTACTCATACAACTGATAATCGAGGGAAAAAAATTCTATTTTTTATTGAATGGTGCCTACGAAACCAGTCAAACTCATCAACCGATAATCTAAGGCTCTATTTCCACCGTGGTTTGAACCTAGGTCACTAGCACGACAAAGCCCCGTATCAACCACTAAACCGCTGCCCGACAGACCAGAGCCAATTCTCTTTCCAGGCTGACTTTGTCACAAATAATCAAAAGTAAGATGTTCACTAAATATAACATTTCATGTCTAGACTCTGTACAACTTGAAATAAGTATCACGAGTCATTGCGTATGCCAAATAAATGTTTCACTACATATCAATGTGCAGGAAACCTTGTGCAGGAAGCTCAAGTTTTATCATTAATTGATTTTTTTTTTAACTTGAAGAAACATGTTTATCAATGTAATCCATACCCTCTCCCTTGGATGCTAATGTCATGCCATGAAATAACACAGTCCACTCCATTGTTTCTGTCCCTAGTTTGATACCTCTTTCCTTATTGCCGTGAACCAACTAATTCCACCTAACGATTACGATTGCATGATACTGATCCGACCGTCTATGAGATGACTGTGAGAAAATCTAATGAGAAAGAGATGTGGGCGACCAGTTATGCGTTCGATCCATTGTGTGGAGCAAAACCATCATTTTTCAAAATAAAACTAGCCCCGTGAAAATCCTGATCCGAAACTACATATGCCAACCAGGCCTGACCGAGATGAGATAGAAACAGGTGGAAACACCCTTGGATCTTCCTTGGTAGCATTCCACGCATTCGTCATCTGGTGAGGCAGTTAGGAAAATTATTTTATGCGGATGAAATTTGGAACCGCACAATAAAAATTGGGATTTGGTCCCATAGCTTCTGGCTGGTGATCAATATAGTTGGTGTCCATCAATTCGAGTGTAGGTTGTTGCAACAAGCTGCAACAGATCTCATCGAATGTTTATGTGGAGGGTGGATTAGCATGCGAGGGAGGTGGGATCGCTGGAAACTAATAATAGGAGAGGGAGTATGATCCCATAACCATATCTAAAATTAGCTCCTAGATCTCGAAAAGAATCCCTCACCAGATAAATTAGTCAAGCGGCGCAATGTAAAAAAAAACTGGAATTTGGTTGCAAAGATTGTGCTTCTGTTAGAATGGGATCCAAAAGATCTCATAGAATCAATATTTGGAACTGCCACGAGGATCCATTTGATAAGTATCGCACTTTATATGGATTGATAGGGTCTGCATGATTTCATCTTAGGAGACGATTACTCAAGAGAAAAATAGTTTAAAGATGGTATCCATCCCACCCAAGGAGTGAAGATTTGGAAATACGCAGGATTCTATTTTATTCCAGACCGAAGGACAGACGCTAGCCATGAAATTGTTGCAATTACGTTTGAAGGTTGTGCATGAAAGGATGTTTGTAGGTTGCACGTGAAAGGTTGTTTGTAGCTTGCGCATGAAAGGCTATTTGCAGGTTTGTCCGAAAAAGGTGGAATGTACAGATCGAAAGATAGGTCGAAAGATGATGAGGGATATTACTAGGCAGTTAGCTACATGGGCTAAAAGCCCCCATTTTTTACTATGTTTGATTGACATGTATCATATTTTTATAGAGCTTTCCTCTAATGTAAACACTTCGACCATGTTAAATTATTTATAAAATTACGCATTTTTTTTTAATTTATCAGCCATATGAATGAAAATGCAATGATGTTTTTTTCTATTTACATGTGTTGATGGTTGTATGGTTATAATGCTATGTACTTGCAAAATTTACTTTTATTATGATCAATTTAATAGATGTCAATCTAGGATCTGATTTTTAGTATGATTTACAAAGTTATTAAAAATTTTAGGAATATTAATGAATTAAATGGATTCAAATTGTCTAACCTATTGGGTCGAAACATGAATTAAAACAGAGGGAAAAAATGTTTAGTGTTTATCAGTCCAGCTAATAATTTTTTACAATTTTATTTTCAAAATCTTAAAAAAACTAAAACTAACACTTAGAAAACTAACAAAGAAACATTGTTTTTGTTTTATGGTTTATTTAATTTTTTTATTTTTATTATATGTATATATGTTTAATATTAGGCTTTGTTAAATTAATTTATTAAAACTAGAAAACTAATGTTAGAGAATTAATTAAGAACAAAGAAATACTATATATATTTTAATTTTTAATAGATATTCTTTTTAAATTTATTTTAAAGTATTCCTAGATTTAAAGATGCAAACTAGAAATTTTCGTTCATAACAAAATTAAAAGAAATAGTAATTAAAACTATTAAAAGAAATAAAAAATTTAACAAATAGAAACACTAAAGCAAATTAACACAAAGCATCCTATATGCTAATTTTAAATCGAAGAAAAACTAAAACCTACCTATTTTACCTTAATTAAAAATTAAAGATTATTTACATAAAATGAAATTTCCAATGTAACCATCTATCTAAAAAAATTAAAAGAATGTTTACATACGGTTTTACAAAATGAAATCTAATATATTAAAAAATATGCGAAATTAGGTATTGTAGACGTAAATTAACAAAGTAAAAACAAAAATAAAACTAATCTAACTTAATACTTATTGGGAACCATTGTTCAATGCAACTCTCATTTGCATGATGATCACCGGTTATCCCTTCTTCATCCTCCTGAATTTCCTTCTCGCATGCTTGTTCCTTATCAGATGTATAGAACCCTTCAGATGTATAGAACTCTTCAGATGTTGATTGTCCATTCACTTCTGGAGGAGTGGTTGCATTTTTAACTACGGTCATGATCTCCTCTTCTTGAGAAGAGGAAATCCCATCTTTTGCAAGGATCTCAGTGAGTAATTCCAAACTTATGCTCATTGTAAAATCGTTTTATCAAATCAAATGCTTAAAAAAATGAAAAACAAGTACATGACAAATGCAAAAAAATAGTATGAAATGAGGTAGTACAAAATGAGTGCAAAAACAAAAACTAAAATTGCACAAAAATATGTACAAAACAAAATGAACATATACAAAATTAAAAACAAGTTAGTATGAAATAAAGGCTAACCAAAAAATTAAAGCAATCCAAACTGAAAATGAAAAGGGAAAATTTGCATAACAACAAACTCACATTTGCAAAAAATGAAAAAAAACACTCTTGCAGAAAAAAGAAAATGCTTTGCAGAAAAATAAACACGCTTATAGAAACAACAAGGCTTTGGGGTGACCCACTAAAGTGGATGCATCTGGCTATTACACCACAGAAATTTCATAGTGAATTCATCCTTGCGTCTTACAGTTTCCCCTCCCCTTTCTATGTAATAAGAAAAACGAACTATCTACCTATCTAAACTCTGATCCCTTTTAGCACCTCCCCAGAAACGACGCCAAAATGTTTGTGAAAAATATTAAACAAATTATAACATATATCCAACGACTTAATTGTAAACCCAGAGAGAGCATAAACTTGTGAGGTATAGACAAAATATATGCAGGGGCAGAGTATTGCTAACGTAATCTCATGTTCTAGGTGACTGAAATTGAATTAAGCTTGCAAAAGCAGGAAATGAAAAGAAATCTAATCTAGAAAAGCATAAGATTGCATAAATTAACTTGGTAAAGAAAGACTGAAATTATAGATGTGAGATCACGAGAAATCTATACTATCAATTCATAAGAAAGAAATCACTGATATTTTATACTAACAATTCATAAGAAAGAAACTCAAATTAACATGAGAGAGTAAAAGGATTTGCATTAAGCATCATCTCCATTACATAACAATAAAAAATCCACTCTATGACTAACTCTCAAAAAGATATAAACTATTATCTACTTCCAAACCACTAAAGAGATATCTA
The DNA here is from genome assembly GCA_001517045.1 of Pseudotsuga menziesii. Classification (NCBI taxonomy): domain Eukaryota; kingdom Viridiplantae; phylum Streptophyta; class Pinopsida; order Pinales; family Pinaceae; genus Pseudotsuga; species Pseudotsuga menziesii. Next base: position 298,186 of record LPNX011160446.1, on the reverse strand, counting down.
ACAAAATGAGGAGAGAGCCCTCCTATTTATACATGAATTCAAGATAACTAATCATAATTACAGATCCACTATTCTCTCAACTCATCCCTTTAAATCCTCAAAAAATCCACTTTTATCTCAACTCATCCCTTCAAATCCTCCATGATATCTTGGGTAAGATATTCCATCTCCATGATCTTCTCCTTGAAATTATCCCACATCTTGAAGATAAATTCGAATTTGAAGCTAGGTGGTGACTTTTGAGCTTGTTAAAGTTTTCAAATATACCTGTAATCATCACCAAACTCATCCAAATTTAAGGTATAATGAAAATATATTAATTTTCTTCATATTTAACCACAAATTCACTCACAATACTAAAAAATAAATTAGTTGGAAAGTGGTAATATAAACCCATATGTATTATCAAAATGGTGGATATTAATGGTTTTATGGAAGGAATAAAATAGGAATAAGGTGACAAATGGTATATGAAAGATGAATAAAATGTGGTATTTTTGCGACTCAACAGAAATCTCGTCTAAATATTTTCTCTTAAATCCCTTATGATGATTATGATTATGATGATAATGATTAACGTCCACTGACTTTGGTCTATCGGACCTTAAGAAGGAAAATACATCATTTACTTTAAAATCTTCTTCCTGTGCTAAAAAAGCTTTCCAATAAGCTTGTCAAGCTCACTATAGTTTTGGCAGGTTAGGAGGTTATAAAGGTTTGTATTGTAGCAAATACTACGAAACTCAAATCTAATGTGGGTGTAAGCAATGAACTCTAAGAGAAAGTGATTTCCATCCTCAACACTCATAAACTCACACAAATAGCAAACCCTTTCCGCCCATGGAGTTTTAGGAATAGACCAACGCCTTGTTTCATTATGGAGTTCATGAGTGTTTGTTCTAATCTTGGATATATTAATTTTCTTCCATGCGCAAGTTACTACCGAGAGATACTTATGATCCTCCAAGTTAGGATTAATGACTTCCTTATAGTATCTTAATTTTCTCTTAACCGCTAAATTTTCCTCACACCAGAATTTCTCTTTAAACTTAGAAGTAATAATATTTTTGACATTGTGAAATGTTCTGCAAAATGACATTTTCATTAATGCCCCAATGGTTTAACCAAGCCATGATATCTTTACACCAAGACCGCTTGAGGCGTAGTTGGTTTTGACTTCAGTTTAAATCAATTTTAGGAAGTCTCTCATTTACCATGTTATTTATCTTATGCTTGTACATTAGGTACCTAGTTGTAGCAATGCTCTCGATGGAGGAAAGACCCACTTCTATGAGGAGAATATGATAAGGCGTATTGCTTTTAACTTTGAGGTTATAAGTTATAAACCACTTATGGATTTGCTCAATCTTCCTCCAAGATTCTATATGAAAGTTGCACCCCCATACTTCACAACCATACAATATAACCGCAATAACCACTTAATATTTAAAATCATAAATATTAAAACATTCAAATATTATAACCATATTCAAACATTACTATCATGTTGAAATGGGAGTAAGGGTTGTTTAATGAGGTTTAAACAATTCTCCTTTTTCGTGCAGCAAAAAAAATATCTGCAAATAATATATTAGTTCTCGATTTCTTGCGGTGAGAAATATATCAACCAATTATGTATGCAAATAATACTTAAGCTATCCAGATAATTGATAATTAATGATATGATACAATTATTACCTACGAGTTCATTGCAACAATATTATGATTTTCAGTTGATGCACAACAATATGGATTAATACCTAGGGGATACAAATAATTAATGACCTAATACAAACATTACCTTCCCTCCCAATCATTGCAACAATATTACCATTTCCAATGCTTCCGGAGACTACAAGAATATGCATAAATACATGCGCCATCAAGTGCAACAATTAATTTGTGGGGTTATAGAATTAATTTGGGCAGGTAGCAAATTGATTTGCATAGGTAATAAGAGTATTAATACATTTCCATAACAACATGATATTAATTACCACAAATATTACCTGCACAATCAAATCTATGAAGTGATACCCCTTTGCATATCACCCATGGAAATGTGCAATAATGTATAGGGATACCCCATGGCGTGATAATCCACGATAACCTACCTTTCAACTACACATATTATGTTGAAGACGCGATTTTAAAGACAAAATTGGTGAGTATTGTATTCGACGAGGGGAAAGAGTTTTCACCTCCATAGATTTGATCGGTCTCAACCCTTGGTAGAGCCACCTTTAAGATGGATCTATGATGGTGTAAAAGCTAAGTATGACACTCTTCTTTTAAATGTTACATACTTTGATGCTATGCTATTTTATTGACTAGTGGCACAAAAGAACTTACACTCTTTTATTCAACCTTACATAGGTTTCATGCTTATAATTGTTAGAGTTGTCTTTCCTACTAATAAAGCTTTTGCTTGAAAACATGCATAGACAATATATCTAGCTAAAACTCAAATCACTCACCCACTAAAACTAATGTGAAAAAAATATATTTTAATAAAAAATTATATATAAAATAAATCACTAAATAAACCATTACAACATTCATACATTTAAAATACTTTAAAAATATTAATAAATTAATAATAATACATTTTTTATAACACATCATTCTACACATTTGCAATATACATGTTTTAACTACTATACACATTTGTAATATGCATATATTAACTACTAAATTTTTCAACCAAAATTTTCAATAATCCCATGAAAAAACTTAACTCTTATTAATGTATTTCATTAATCAAATATTAAAATATTTCTATTAATATAAATCAATTGAGTAAAAAACTTCCCACTATATAAAATATCTCTATTAACGTAAATCATTAATTGAGTATAAAACTTCTCACTAACAACAAGATCGTAATAAGTGGATACTTTATGTTGAAATATCCATGTTAAATTCATACTATAGCTAAAATTTAGCATTAAAAAATTATTAGAAAGGTTACACAAGCCATAATGGTGGGTAGATTACATATATATAGGAAGGTTAGCACTAGCATTTGCACTTAAAGGTGCAAATAAGTGGATACTTTATGTTGAAATATCCATGTTAAATTCATACTATAGCTAAAATTCAGCTTTAAAAAATTATTAGAAAGGTTACACAAGCCATAATGGTGGGTAGATTACATATATATATAGGAAGGTTAGCATTAGCATTTGCATTTAAAGGTGTAAAGAAACGTCAAGAAGGTAAAAATATTGAAAGAGAAAATGAAGATTAAGATAATAAGAATTTGTTTAATTTTAATATTAACAAATATATTGTATGCAAAGAATATTATATTGCAAAAGAGAAAAATAAATTTACTACTAATAATAAAGATTACTGAAAATGTTAGCATATAGCTAATGTAGCTTTTCATAAGATAGGTATTACAATTGATGTTTGAATATTTTGAATTTAGCAATAAGAGTTATATCATTTCCTTGTGAAAGGGAAACAATCCTTGAACCATGAAATAACACAACCAAGTCAAATAGGGAAACAATCTGTACATTCATATTTTAGTTCAGAACCTACGTTTTGATTTTTCTAGGTGTGGTATAAACACAACCAGCTATCTTCGGCCTAATTCCTCCTTGATTTGGTCATGCCTTAGCCATATTTACAATATTTGGATACTTCCTCTTAGCCAGATTTACATTGGTTGGCTATCTCTTCTTTTCTCGAAGGCTTACAGATTATATAATCAATAGGATTCATGAACCAATTCTGGTTCAAATCTTCAATACACTCAACAATCTAACAAACTACCAAGTGGAATCCTGGCCCTCGAAAGAATATGGAAACAATTTACACACCATGTCCTCATGGACTACATTTGTTAACCTAATGGATTGCATAAAGGTCTTGATATGGTCCTCAGCAGGGGATCTATCATCTAGGTTAAACTTTGGGATCCACTTCTCAGGATTCTTGGGTAATTTGTGTCGTTTCCCATAGATGAAGACAACATCCTAGTCTATCCAGGGCTTAGTTACTTGCTCGATCATTGGTTCTCTTTCAGACGAAGAAGGATCTGAATATGTCTTACTATCTAAAGAATCCTCAGATGATGATGAAGACGAAGCAGGCAGTGTAGGTGGTGGTCCACCCGATTGTATATCAGAATGCTGATCAAATTGAGGTTCTTCTGTCTATTCAAATGATTTATCTTCCTGAATCTTAGGAGTTTGTCCCTCTTGAGTAGTGTTTTGAGAATTTGTATTAATAGGGGACTTGACAACTGCATGATAGTAAGCACAAAGCATATATGAGGATTCTAGCTTATTTAGTCCTCTGCTATGCTCTGACAGTTATTTCTTGTGTTTTCTTTCTCAAGTGTTCAAGGGTGAGAGTTCCCCTAGTTTATGAAGCAAAGATAAATTCTGGTCTTCTGATGACTTGTTCCAGAACAGGGGTGACATGGACTGTTGTGTGACTTTCTACAGGCTGAGTTGTAGATGTAGAAGCTTGGATTTGGATCCTAGTAATGATTGGTGACCTGGGCGGAGGAAGTTTACTTGTGTTATTACTTGACATGTTTACAATATCCTTCCTTCTAGCACCATTTATTGACGACCAAGGCTTGTAGGTTTCTAAATAATATACAAGAAATCAACAGAAGGATAAAATACAACCATAAAAGCTTCGAATCGATCCCATGCAAAGAATATTCTATCCCTGAGTTGTTTGGGATGACTAAATCCTATCGATACAAAGCCTCCACTGGTACAAGGGTTTTTAGATCAAGTAGATATGTTCTTCCTATATGGAAGATCTAAGAAAGGTTTTAAATAACTGGACACTAGTGTTAGGATTATAATCCTCCCTTGTCCAAATTGGTAAATTCTTCTTAACTTAGGAATCATTCAGTCATTATTGAGTCCACTAGTACCATTGGGTCCACTTGGCCTAATGGGGCCACATGTACCAGTCACTAGAGTGTGGGGAACACAAATTGAGGCTAAATTCTAATGACTGCACTTGCATTCATCACTTTAGTTGCTTCCTAGACCAATCCCTACAATTTAGGAGCCACTGGGAGTGTCAGCACAAACCTCCTTCAGTTGATGGAAGTTGGTGACTAGTCAAGCCTAGTTATGAGTCATTTACATTCAGTTAGATGTCATCTAGTTCAGTTAATGTCAATATTTGCATGGCTTCATGTGGGAAGGTTCCTTTTCTCACCTACCACATCATTTAGACTAGTTTAATTGATTATAATTGATTCATAGACTGAATTAGAAAACTGGAGATAGCTAGTTAAGCTCCGATAGTGATTTAGACATGTCTAGTTATCCATGCAGTCAAATTGAGTTAATCAATTCGAATTGCATCTCATGGATTCAAATTGTATGGCTATTAATGCCACTATATTACATTATAACAGTTATCCAATTTACTTTTGATTAATGAAAGCAATTATACAGCTGCAACTCCTTATTGCACTCTTTCATATCATTTTCGGAGTAAATTTGTTTGTGAAATCTATTGTGTATTTGTCTTGATTCATAGATTTTTGTGCCTCCAAATTTAATATGGTATCAAATCCATAGTAGGACAAGGAAATGTTTCTACAGGTTTCTTGCTAGATGAATAAAAAAATTTGAGCAAAATTGCTCATTCCAACTCTGCACCAGAAGAAGATATTTCACCACATAATTCTTGGAATCCAGGTGTGAAGCAAACCCCAAAAGTGCAGGTTGTCAACCTTATGTTGTCTGTTTTTTGTGATTTCGAGGTTTCTTGAACACTTCATTGCATTCACTACAGCTGCATAATGGCCTCCTCTTCATGCAATATTCTCACTCCTTTCAACTATCATCAGTGGAAGGAGGATATTGAGATATAGTTGCGCTCCAAGGGACTCTACAGAGTCACCATGGGCACAGAGGCAGATCCTAATGCATTAGTAGAGAGAATAAAATACTGGAACAAGCTTGATGAAGCATATGGGTTTCTGTGCCTCTCAAATTCAAAGGATCTTCTCTTCCACATCACTAGATTGAAGACTCCCAAAGAGATATGGGAAGAATTTGCTACTCTTTTTTATAAGAAATATGACTTGAGAATCTATCAGCTGGAGAATGAGCTAATATCTCTAGATCCAGGAAAATTTGAGACTATGAATGAATTCTTTACCAATTTTAAGCACCTGGTGCTCCAATTCAAGTAGTGTGAAGTTGAGAAGGAATATGATCAACTCGTTATTTCCATCCTTTCGAAACTTGGCCCATATTACTCTGTTTTTGTGTCCACCTTTCATACCAAAATGCTTACAATTCTGAATTGGAGGATGCCAACCCTCAATGCATTCATTGAGTCTCTCACCAATGAGCATGACAATCTCGTTTAAATGGAAATCATCAAACCCTATAAATATCAAGCCTTGTTTAATGGAGGAATCAAAGCTTTGAATTTCAAAGGGAAGCAAAAGGAAAATAAGAAAATGTATGAGCCTCCTCAGCATAAGGAGCAGTCAGATGAGTCCTCAGGTTTGAGGAGAAACAAGAAAAAGGGAAAAGAAAAGACCCTTTGCTCTTACTGTGAAAGGGGATTTCAACCAGAAAGATATTGTATGAGGAGAACAATTGAACAAATGGATCTTCTCCTAGAGAAAAATAACATCACTCTTTCAGTTGGCGCAAGGAAGATGGACTATGGAGAAAAGACCGAAGATAATGATGAGAGATGCCATGCACTAAAGGCTAGTTTTTCAAGAACACATGATTTCCTCATTGATTCGGGAGCTTGCAATCACATGGTTGTGTTAAGTCAGTAATTGTTCTGTCTAATTTTGGCTTGACTTCTTAAATTTTTGGTTTGTTTCTCATTTTTCAAATTTAGCTTTGGTTTTAAGTTTTAGTTTTGATCTCCTTCAGGAGTTCTCTTGATGATTTGATAGTTTTTGGGCATACTTTTTATAGGTTTTATTTGATTTGTGGACTTTTACATTTTTAAAAAGGGGTTAAAGAAAGTCATATTATCAAAAATTGATTCATTAATGTGTATTTAGAGGTCAGTTAGACTTGATTCTTACCCTAGCAATTTTTTAAACCTCCGACAAATTAGCAGAAAATTGAAAAACAGCAAAAATTTGGCATGGAAGTTATTCTTGTAGCGCTGGATGAAAATTTAACAAAGGGCGCGCTACAAGAATATCGCGGCCCTTTGTTTTTCCGATTTTTATGCAGATTTTCATCATGATTTTCATCTGGAAGTGACTAATTACATTTGGTGAGTTTTCTAGCATGTGTAAACTGCTATTTAAGCACGATTTCAGGTGGTTATTGGTCACGAAACAAAGCAGGCTCATCATTGCATATAATGCGGATTCAGTTGGACAGACATCAGCAAATCTTGGTCTAAGCTGGCAAAGTTCTCTTTCTACACGCATTATCATAGGAGAGAATACACATTGAAGCTTCTGGGGGTTTTATTGATGATGGGTATTTAAACGGCTAACTGAATGTTACAAGAGCTCTGGGTGACTGGCACATGGAAGGTTTAAAAGCGCGTGGTGTTGGTGGCCGTGGACCTTTGAGTGCAGAGCCAAAGTTAAAACTAATAACACTGACAGAAGAAGATGAATTTTTAATAATTGGCTGTGATGGTCTTTGGGATGTCTTTAGAAATCAAAATGCAGTTGACTTTGCACGACGGAAGCTTCAAGAACACAATGATCCTCTTGTGTGCTGCAAAGAACTGATAGATGAAGCATTAAAATGCAAGACTGCTGATACTCTTATAGTAGTGGTGGTCTGCCTCCAATCTGAACCACCGCCAAATCTTCTAGTTCCCAGGCCGCGGGTGCAAAGAAGCATATCTGCAGAAGGTTTGCGTGGATTACAAAGCTATTTAGACAGCTTGCGGAGTTAAAAGTTCATTACCTTGATTGTTTTGTGGTTGAGGAGTATTTGCTTGATGTGCTGCTATATATGAATGGCTGCCGGAAGGGAACTGGTATTGTCCCTCTTGCTTAACAGGTCAAGATGAGTTCCAGGAAGGATCTGCACCTCTTTTAGGGATGCCAATTGAAACTGTCTATAAGAAGAAATACCAAGGAGCTGAAGCACGTGCATTGTCTTAGTCTCGATATAAACTATTGACAGAAAGGGAATAGTGGCAGTTTACTGTTGGAGAGCGTATTTTCCTATTGAAATTTCTTTGTGAGGAAGCGCTAAGCTCAATGACAATTCATGAACATCTTGATCAGTGTACCGAGATTTCGTTGGATCTGCAACAGAAATTGCGCTCTCTTACTACAGAATGGAGAAATCAAAAAGCGAAAGAAGAACTTTTGGTCTTCCAGGTCACAAAGCAAAGTGCCAGAAGAGTTAGTACAACTGATCAGAATGCTATGTAAATTAGACAGATGGCTGCTTCTTTCAACATGGAGGAAGGTACAAAATATAAAGTTGTCTATGAAAATGGAAAAAAGATCTCCAAAGCTCTATCCACCACTAGTGGATTAGGTGGAAGCATGGAATTGGATCATAGAATTCAGGGGAATGGCTTAGTTGATGTGAATAAGCATCTGAATTATGCATATTCACCCAATGAAAATGGAAAATCACTGCTTTTTCATAAAAAGGACTCTATTCCTGTTTGTAATATACTACTAGTAACTGGACAGGAAAGCCATAACGTGCCAGTTCAGAAGGATAGTTGTGCTGCACGAAAAGAGCAAGTGATGGAAAATGTATCACAGGGAAAAGTGTCCTTGTTTAAGATGATGACATTCAAGACAGTGACCACCTTCATGGCACTACCACCAGCAGCAACTTTTCTTGCATCCCATCCCCAAGACAACAACATAATTGCAATTGGAATGGAAGACTCAACGATTCAGATCTATAATGTTCAAGTTGATGAGGTGAAGAGCAAACTCAAGGGACACCAAAAGAGAATAACAGGACTTGCTTTCTCTCATGTATTAAATGTACTTGTATCATTAGGGGCAGATGCACTTTTTGGCTGTGCATGAAACTCAGCTTGCTATCTATGAAACCACAAAACTGGAGCGCCTCAAACAGTGGATTCCTTACGAGTCTCTTTTTGCACCAATATCAAATGCTACATACTCATGTGATAGTCTGCCAATGCAAGCTTTTGTGATGGTGCTGTTGGAGTTTTCCATGCTGACACGCTTAAGCTACGGTGCATAATTGCTGCTTCTGCTTATCTTCCTCATAATTCCATCTCTACTGTATACCCAATTGTTGTTGCAGCTCATCCCCAAGAGCCAAATCAATTTTCTTTTGGGCTTACAGATGGGAGTATATTTGTTTTGGAGCCCTTAGAATCAAAAGGGAAGTGGGGCACTGGATCACCTGCTGAGAATGGGGCAGTCAGCAGTGTCAGTATTGTGCCAAAAGCTGGAACTTTAGGAGAGACATAAGCCCCAAGGAAATGAAAAAGAGATAGGAAAAAGCAATGCAAGATCCAGATATTCATCATATCCTTTCAGATCCTGTCATGACACAGATACTCATGGATTTCCAAGAAAACCCAAAGGCAACAAAAGGAGCACTCTGAGTTGATGCATGGTGAGCTGCAAAACTTGTTTGAGAATTTGAAACAAGATTTCAAGTTTGAATTGAAGGAAAGGGATGAGAGGATAGGATATTTTGACTAATGATGAACAAACTACTACAACAGGCCAGCCATTTAACTCAGACAAAGAAGAGAAACAAAATTCTGCTCTATTTTTCCTGTTTTGAGTGATTGAAGTCAAATGCCTACCACGAGCTAATGGAGAGGAATTTTTGAAAACCAAAGGAGGTTTTTGTTCCTGAGATACCTATTTACAAAAACCTCTCTCAGGTTTGCAAGAAATGTTAAGGTTTGAAAGAGTCAATTAAATCTTTGCAGCCTATTGTTCAGGGAGTTTAAATATTCAATATTTTCCTGTTTTAGTGTTCATTTTGCGGGGAAGATTCGGATCGATTGGAGATGAATTGTTACAAACCAAGAGAGGTTTTTGTCCATCACGGAACCATTTAAAAAAACCTCTCTCCGGTTTTACACAGGTGTCACCAATTGAGAGATATGGAGGCTTCTTTGACACCTATTTTCCAGAAATTGGCCATATTTGCCAGGAATCCGATTTGCTATTTTTAGCCAATTAGTTGAGTTAGTTAGTTAAGGTAACTGCTGGGTAGTTTCAATTTCGACCTAATGAAGGGGAAATAGAACCACTTCTTTGTAATTATAAAAGGGGGATAGAGGGACTGAAGAGGGGTTCTGATTTTTGGGAGCATCAAGAGGTCTGCTAGCTGCTTGTACTTTCAGACTTGTTCAGAGATAGGTACTGTAACTCTCATATGCATTTACCGATGAAATAATGTGATATATGACTCTTTCCCCCACATTTTGTCTATGTTGGATTTGTTATTGAGCATGTTTTGCTTCTTAAATGGTAAATTCATTGCTAGTTAATGTGTTTTTCTGGTAATGCTTATCTTTTAATGTATGAACCACAGCATAGTCTCTTTGTTGGATTTTTGTGATATGTTGGGCATCTTTATCAGTTTATGTCTATGATTTAGTTGTTGCTTTTACTCTGAATGTATTCCCTGCATGATCTTGAAGCTTACAACCAAAAACACATAAACAAAACCCTAAACCCTAGTTTGAATTGAGTTTTTTCTCTTGAGATTGTGTTGGCTTGTTACCCTAGCCTTAGTAACAATTTCTGACACAAACATCTTTGGCGCCGTTGCCGGGGACGAAGCTGAAGCATATCTTCCATGGGATACTTATCAGTTTTCCTGGTTTAAGAGGTGGACTTAAACCAGCATTTTTGAAGGCTATTTTTCACCAAAGTTTGACAGAGTGGCTGCTAGAAGAATTAGAAAGTTTCAGTTATCCTCAGTTTTATGCAGCCCTATTTAATTTGATCTACTGTCACCCCTTTCTCTTTCTGAGGAGAAGAAACTAAATTTGTCTTGAAGAATTAATTGGCGAATCCACTATTTCAAGATGCACGGGCCAATGTCCATGGAAGCTATTGTGTCTCGAAGGTTTGCACCGTTAAATTTTTCTGATATTCCAGGGTTTCCAAATCCATTACCTACTATGGATGTTTGGGGAGATTGTCTTCCACGGTTTAGAGAAAGCAAAGAGGACAATCCTTTAGATCACCTCATCAAATTTCATCAATGCATGATCCAGTTAAATATCTAGCATGAAGATGTGCTCATGAAAATGTTCATGTATTCACTTGAAAAATATGCACGA
>LPNX011160446.1:247822-273809 GCA_001517045.1 Pseudotsuga menziesii | reverse complement strand
AGGAAATTGCTTGCTGTGTCAAGCCAGCATATCATCTTGATGAAACCAGATTACAGGAATATCAGCAGGAAGCAGTTGATTCTTTTGTTTGCAGAAATGAGAGTTATGTTGTTAAGGAAGATCTTCATGATACAAATGGTTATAATGAGAATTATATATCTGTAGATGCATCAGATCTTATCTCTATTGAACATACTGCTTTTGATGTGTATGAACAATCAGTTACAAAAGAGGATTGTTCCCAAATTTTTGAAGAGGTTTCTTATGACATTTTTTCTCCTGTGATTCGTGAGAAGGATTTGAACATTGCCCGACTTTCTTTACCAGATACAAAAGTTTTTTGTTCACCTATCTTTGATGAGTATGCTGCTGAAGAGAATATTCTACATGATGATCAAGAAATTGCTGATTCACATCATGATAGCCATGAGGATGCTATTAACATTGTATCAAATTCATTTATTAAAGATGACTGTCATGATGATCAGATTGTTTCTTTCGAAATCTTTAAAGATGATGATCAGATTACTCCTTCTGAAAAATTTGAACACATTGAGCATACTGGCATATTAGTAGAAGATAGTTTCAGATCTGCAGAAGATGAGGAGGACAGCCTATCATTTTCAGATTTGCAAGGACTTTTTGATTTTCAGCTAGAGAACAAGGTTCATGATCAAGAATGTGTTGATGCAGCATATGTTATGGGCGGTCCACATTTTCAAGACTTGAAGATTGATAGATCAGCAAGCAACAGTTTCACATCTACAGAAGATAAAGAGGGCAGCGTTCATTTTTCAGATGTGCAGACACAGGGAAATAGCATCAAATCTGAAGAGGACCAGAAAGTTTCAGATCAGAAATTCAATTTGTATTTTCCTTTAGCAGAAATCAAGCAATTTACATTCGATATTAAAGATTGTGAAGGAAAAGAAGAGCAGCTGCAACACAGTCAATTGGAACAACAAATCAAGGAGGTATTCTTTTATGATTTTGAAGACCCTGTTGCTGACTTTTTAGATTCTCTCAACAGTATAGATGTTAAGATATTTCTGTCAGAAGGAAATTGTCTTTATCATTTACTCAATTTTTTCTGTATGAGATGGCCTTCATTACTTTTTGAGTCAAGATTCAGCAGGGTGCCTGTAAATCAGTTTCTGACATGGATTCATTGGAAGCATGCTTTTATTTGAGCATTTTGCTCCTAATGGTTAGATGTAGGAGTAGACAGAGGAATAAGCTCTTCCTATGAGCAGTTAGATCTTTTTTAGTTTTGTTCAGTTCATGAATAAGCAGAGTAGGCTGCATGTAAGCTACAGATGGGATACAGGTTTGCAGTGAGATCAGTACTGAAGGCATGATGACTCCATAGCCCAATGGAAGTTTACAGACACGTAGATAGAAGACAGAAGGCACTAGTCTAGAGGTTCTTGAAGCCTCGCAGGGAGGACTTCATCCCGCAGCTGGAGCTAGATGTTAAGTCAGTAATTGTTCTGTCTAATTTTGGCTTGACTTCTTAAATTTTTGGTTTGTTTCTCATTTTTCAAATTTAGCTTTGGTTTTAAGTTTTAGTTTTGATCTCCTTCAGGAGTTCTCTTGATGATTTGATAGTTTTTGGGCATACTTTTTATAGGTTTTATTTGATTTGTGGACTTTTACATTTTTAAAAAGGGGTTAAAGAAAGTCATATTATCAAAAATTGATTCATTAATGTGTATTTAGAGGTCAGTTAGACTTGATTCTTACCCTAGCAATTTTTTAAACCTCCGACAAATTAGCAGAAAATTAAAAAACAGCGAAAATTTGGCATGGAAGTTATTCTTATAGCGCTGGATGAAAATTTAACAAAGGGCGCGCTACAAGAATATCGCGGCCCTTTGTTTTTCTGATTTTTATGCAGATTTTCATCTGGAAGTGACTAATTACATTTGGTGAGTTTTCTAGCACGTGTAAACTGCTGTTTAAGCACGATTTCAGGTGGTTATTAGTCACGAAACAAAGCAGGCTCATCATTGCATATAATGCGGATTCAGTTGGACAGACATCAGCAAATCTTGGTCTAAGCTGGCAAAGTTCTCTTTCTACACGCATTATCATAGCAGAGAATACACATTGAAGCTTCTGGGGGTTTTATTGATGATGGGTATTTAAACGGCTAACTGAATGTTACAAGAGCTCTGGGTGACTGGCACATGGAAGGTTTAAAAGCGCGTGGTGTTGGTGGCCGTGGACCTTTGAGTGCAGAGCCAAAGTTAAAACTAATAACACTGACATAAGAAGATGAATTTTTAATAATTAGCTGTGATGGTCTTTGGGATGTCTTTAGAAATCAAAATGCAGTTGACTTTGCACGACGGAAGCTTCAAGAACACAATGATCCTCTTGTGTGCTGCAAAGAACTGATAGATGAAGCATTAAAATGCAAGACTGCTGATACTCTTACAGTAGTGGTGGTCTGCCTCCAATCTGAACCACCACCAAATCTTCTAGTTCCCAGGCCGCGGGTGCAAAGAAGCATATCTGCAGAAGGTTTGTGTGGATTACAAAGCTATTTAGATAGCTTGCGGAGTTAAAAGTTCATTACCTTGATTGTTTTGTGGTTGAGGAGTATTTTCTTGATTGCTGCTATATATGAATGGCTGCCGGAAGGGAACTGGTATTGTCCCTCTTGCTTAACAGGTCAAGATGAGTTCCAGGAAGGATCCGCACCTCTTTTAGGGATGCCAATTGAAACTGTCTATAAGAATAAATACCAAGGAGCTGAAGCACGTGCATTGTCTTAGTCTCGACATAAACTATTGACATCATTGACAGAAAGGGAATAGTGGCAGTTTACTATTGCAGAGCGTATTTTCCTATTGAAATTTCTTTGTGAGGAAGCGCTAAGCTTAATGACAATTCATGAACATCTTGATCAGTGTACCGAGATTTCGTTGGATCTGCAACAGAAATTGCGCTCTCTTACTACAGAATGGAGAAATCAAAAAGCGAAAGAAGAACTTTTGGTCTTCCAGGTCACAAAGCAAAGTGCCAGAAGAGTTAGTACAACTGATCAGAATGCTATGTAAATTAGACAGATGGCTGCTTCTTTCAGCGTGGAGGAAGGTACAAAATATAAAGTTGTCTATGAAAATGGACAAAAGATCTCCAAAGCTCTATCCACCACTAGTGGATTAGGTGGAAGCATGGAATTGGATCATAGAATTCAGGGGAATGGCTTAGTTGATGTGAATAAGCATCTGAATTATGCATATTCACCCAATGAAAATGGAAAATCACTGCTTTTTCATAAAAAGGACTCTGTGCCTGTTTGTAATATACTACTAGTAATTGGACAGGAAAGCCATAACGTGCCAGTTCAGAAGGATAGCTGTGCTGCAGGAAAAGAGCAAGTGATGGAAAATGTATCACAGGGAAAAGTGTCCTTGTTTAAGATGATGACATTCAAGACAGTGACCACCTTCATGGCACTACCACCAGCAGCAACTTTTCTTGTATCCCATCCCCAAGACAACAACATAATTGCAATTGGAATGGAAGACTCAACGATTCAGATCTATGATGTTCAAGTTGATGAGGTGAAGAGAAAACCCATGAGAACAGCCAAAAAGAGACATTCAGAACAGGCGCATGCAGCACCAAAGAGAAGAAAAGCAGATGAAGATCTTTCAGAGCCAGAGCCAGAACCAATGGACATTCTAGATGAGGCAACAAAAGGAGCACTCTGAGTTGATGCATGGTGAGCTGCAAAACTTGTTTGAGAATTTGAAACAAGATTTCAAGTTTGAATTGAAGGAAAGGGATTAGAGGATAGGAGATTTTGACTAATGATGAACAAACTACTACAACAGGCCAGCCATTTAACTCAGACAAAGAGGAGAAACAGAATTCTGCTCTATTTTTCCTGTTTTGAGTGATTGAAGTCAAATGCCTACCACGAGCTAATGGAGAGGAAATTTTGAAAACCAAAGGAGGTTTTTGTTCCTGAGATACCTATCTACAAAAAAATCTCTCAGTTTTGCAACAGCTATGAAGGTTTGAAAGATTCAATTAAATCTTTGCAGCCTATTTTTCAGGGAGTTTAAATATTCAATATTTTCCTGTTTTAGTGTTCATTTTGCGGGGAATATTCAGATCGATTGGAGATGAATTTTTACAAACCAAGAGAGGTTGTTTTCCATCACAGAACCATTTACAAAAACCTCTCTCAGTGTTTACACAAGTGTCACCAATGGAGAGATATTGAGGCTTCTTTGACACCTATTTTCCAGAAATTCGCCATATTTGCCAGGAATCCGATTTGCTATTTTTAGCCAATTAGTTGAGTTAGTTAGTTAAGGTAACTGCTGGGTAGTTTCAATTTCGACCTAATAAAGGGGAAATAGAACCACTTCTTTGTAATTATAAAAGGGGGATAGAGGGACTGAAGAGGGGTTCTGATTTTTGGGAGCATCAGGAGGTCTGCTAGCTGCTTGTACTTTCAGACTTGTTCAGAGATAGGTACTGTAACTCTCATATGCATTTACTGATGAAATAATGTGATATATGACTCTTTCCCCCACATTTTTTCTATGTTGGATTTTTTATTGAGCATGTTTTTCTTCTTAAATGGTAAATTCATTGCTAGTTAATGTGTTTTTCTGGTAATGCTTATCTTTTAATGTATGAACCACAGCATAGTCTCTTTGTTGGATTTTTGTGATATGTTGGGCATATTTATCAGTTTATGTCTATGATTTAGTTGTTTCTTTTACTCTAAATGTATTCCCTGCATGATCTTGAAGCTTACAACCAAAAACACATAAACAAAACCCTAAACCGTAGTTTGAATTGAGTTTTTTCTCTTGAGATTGTGTTGGCTTGTTACCCTAGCCTTAGTAACAATTTCTGACACAAACAGGTTGCATCTAGAAAATCATTCTATTCATTACAGTCTACTGATGGTCCAATCATTCACATGGGTGATGACACTCAAATTCAAGCTGAAGGAAAGGGTTCTATCTAGTTAAAGAATGGAAAGTTCAATGAGGTACTTTATGTTCCCTCCTTAGCTGCAAATATGTTATCTATATACCAGATGACTCGCATTGGCCCACCAAAGCAAGTGATATTTGGTCCTGACTCGGCGGAGATAAAATATATCTCTACTAGGAACATTATAGAGAAGGGTGTTGCAAACCATGCCTCCAAGACATATGAATTCTCACACTTTCTACCATATTCAAATCCAGTGCACTCTCAGCTGCCATTTGAAAAGGGAGTTAAAACTTATTCTATCTACTCCTTTTGCATATGATGATGTTTCCATTAGTGTTTCACAAGCGGAAGAATCAGTTGAATTAGTTTATGAAATTGAATATTAGTTTCACAGTGTTCCAAATCCAAATCCAGTCCCTACTCCCAATCCTAGGCCCAAACGCGGACAAAAGGTTATTGGGGCAGCTAGGAAGATGATCAAAAATCCATCTGACATAAAGAGGAAAAGAAATCAGTTTTAGAAAGAAAATAGTGTGCTATTTCAAGCAAGCTCTCTTCCTTAAGAGAGATGTAGCAAAATCCCAGTGAAATGCTACATGCTAAGGTTTGATCAACTACACTGCTCTTAGGAGAACAAAGTGGATCATGTCTCTCTTCCTCCAAAATGAGACAAAGGTAACATTCCTCCTTCCTTCCATCATCATATTGGAAGAAGATGGAAAATTCTACATGCCAGGACCCAGGGTACCTGTGCACAGAAGAACAAGCACGTTGCTTCACTACACCACAGAGATGAAGGTTGCAACACTATTTTCTCAAGTTTTTTTATTGAAGAGGAATTTTTGTCTTGATATGAAAGCTTGATTCTAATTCTACCTGCTTAGTTTGAGGGGGGGGGTTTATTTTCCCATGAGGTTTTTCCACATTTCCTTGGTTGTATTAAGCAGTTATTTTTTTCATTTTAGCTATAATGGGTGACCTTTGGTCTTAGTTACTAGGGCCCACAGTTGTCCAAGTTAGGATTCAAGGGGGGTGTTAGGATTATAATCCTCCCTTGTCCAAACTGGTCAATTCTTCCTAACTTAGGAATCATTTAGTAAATATTGAGTCCAGTAGTACCATTGGGTCCACTTGGCCTAATGGGGCCACATGTACCAGTCATTAGAGTGTGTGGAACGTAGATTGATGCCAAATTCAATTGACTGCACTAGCATGCATCAGTTTATGAGCCTCCTAGACCAATCCCTACAATTTAGGATCCACTAGGAGTACCAACACCAACCTCCTTCAATTGCTAGTAGTTGGTGACTAGTCAAGCCTAGTTATGAGTCAGTTACATTAAGTTAGATGTCCTCCAGTTCAGTTAGGGCCAGTCTCTGCATGGATGCATGTTGGAAGGTGCCTTTTCTCGCCTACTGCATCAGTTAGACTGGTTTAACTAATTATAACTGATTGAGAGACTGAATTAGACAACCGAATATAGTTAGTTAAGATCCGATAGTGATTTAGACATGTCCAGTTATCCATGCAGTTAGATTGAGTTAATCAATTCGAATTACCTTTCATGGATTCGAATGGTCTGCCTATTAATGCCAATGTATTGTATTGTAATAATTATCCAAATTACTTTTGATTAATGAAAGCAATTATACAACTGCAACTCCTTATTGCACTGTTTCATATCATTTTCTGAGTAAATTTGTTTGTGAGATCTATTGTGAATTTTTTCTTGATTCATAGATTAGTGTGCCTCCAAATTTAATAACTAGACTAAACTGTTTGAGAAAACTAAGACAATGATTGTGAAATATCTTTAAGAAGAACAATTATGATGTATAATTGATGACCGAGAAATAATTACTCAACTTATAAAAATATAGATCAATTTTACTTCCTTTATTCAAGTTTAAATAAAACTAAACAATAAGAATTGTAGTGCTTTATCCAAAGTATTATGTGTGCAGTATTGTTCTATCAGGAAATGCCAATTGAAAAATTAGTATCAGGGATCAATAACTATTCATCAGTTGCATGAAAGGTTATGTGAATTAAATAAACACATTTATTCAATGCACATTTGACATGTTAAGGTTGTAATGAAACATCAGTACATAAGTCAACATATTAAACACCTAAGAAACCTATGATCTGTATGTCAGAAAGATAGAAGAGTGACTGCAATTCATGAAACAAATTTCATGAATCACCATAAAACATACCATAAGTAACAATGTAATTTTATTAAGCTGCTAAACATTACAATATTTCCAAAACTACAGAGCTTTCTTGATATGTCTTTGACAGTCCCTTCTCCAGTGGTTCTCCTAGACTTAATCCCACGAGTCCCCTTCCTTGGGAGGTACTCTTCCATTTAAATAATATTACAAAAATTCTACAAAGAAAATAAACTTCCTAAGATGTGGGATTACAAAATATTTAGTTTCATGATTTTCTAAGGGCAGACCACCACTTGGTGAATGCATCCATCAGATCCTGGATGTCCTGAAATTGAGCATGCTCCAAATACAACTCTACTTTACAAATCAGGTAAACAATCTATTTCTTCTTGATTTTATTCCATTCTTTGAGCAACAGGTCAATCCTCATAAATGAAGCAAGAGGTGTCTCGATCCATTGCTTGATTTCATCCATGCTAAGTTGAGTGATTTCCAATATTTTCTCCTTGAATTTAGCAAATTCACTCTCAATTTGTTCCAATTTCAATTTTGGATGCATAACATCATCAATAGGATCTAAGAATGGCATATCCAGATAGCCAAGCAAAGTATATGAAGCAAACCATATTCTCTTGCAAGCCACTTGTCCATCTTTAATGATGGACTCCACCAGGTGGTAGACATTCTCCCATGTCTCAATTGACACATCGATTTTCTTGAGCTTGAGCTTGTTTAAGATTGGAAGATCGACTAGTCTGTCTTTGATATACATATTCCATTCTATGATGTTGTCGTAAGATCTGGTTTCTTCCTTTCTCCTTCTATTATGATCATGGAGAATGTCTGATTGGTGCTCAAATGCATTATATAATTCATCCATTTCATTAAATCCTTTAAAAAGATTAATCATCCATGCATTCTACAGGCTGGTTGTTTAAATTCTTCTCTTGTCAATTTGGAGAAAGAAGATGTGGTCGATGCAAGTTGGAGATCTTTGAGTTGTTGCTCAAAGATAGAAATATTGTTAGCATGTTTCTTATTTAGTTCATCTTCCTTCTCAAGTTGTTGCTTGAGGTAATCATTTTGTCCTTGAATTTTCCTTAGCTTCTCCTCATGTTACAACTAATTTTACCACAAATGGTTGATCACACATTTATGGCCTTCCATGTCCCTCTATAGACTCTTTGGACCCCATGGACCAATATTGTACCTTTGATGTTTCCAATATCATCCCTAAAAACACTTGTTATTTGCTCTATGCGACTTTTAATCCCTTTCTCATGTATATACGCGGATATTGACCGTAACCCGCATACATAAAGATGTGTGCATAAGTCCAAATATTTTTGGAGTTTTCCTTGATGTGTATCCGAATCACTTGTCTCTTGGCCTTCCATATGCCTCGAGATCGCTTGGATTTTACCCTTCATTACCCCTTTGGAGTAATATATAAGGAACCCCTTGGATACATTGAAGAAGAGGAATTGAAGAGCAAGAAAACTATAGTCCATTGTTGTTGTAGCTTGCTTATACTTGAGTCTGCATCCCTTTGTCCCTTTGAGCACTTTGTGTTCTTCCCAAGCTTTCCTTTGCTTGTGATCTTGCTATTGAGAGATGGAGGATTGAGGTGGTGGAGGCCCAAGTCGAGGACTCAGTTTCTCTGGTTTGCATACATGCCGACAGAGGTTGTCACTTGTGTAATCTCTGATTTTAACAATAGAAATATCTTTTCTTGTCCAATGATGTGCATTTAAATGAATATTGAATCCATGGATGTGTTTAATTGCTTATACATTATTGATTATATATGCTAGAGTAGATCTAACACCATATTATATAGCATGCTTGTCTTGTTTGTTGTTGTTGAGAGCAAATTGCTAACACAAGCGGGATTGGATAAAGCTCAACAGGGATCTACTTCAATCATTTGGAATAAGGTACGATTCAAGATCCTTTAGTGTTAGATGTTTTATTTCTCTTACATATTGGGAAGGGATTGATTTTTGTAGTTTCTCTATTTGTTGTGGTACACCCGAAGAAATAGGAAGTTTCTCTCCATAATGGAATTGGAAACCATACTAGGGATTGACTCGTGCAAAATATTATGGTTTGTCACAACTAGACCTTGGGAAAGAACCTTCCCCACCTGAGAGCCCTTTACGAATAAAAAATCATACGGATAAACTTGAAGCTCCACCTCGCATTCCTAAGGGAGTCTTAAATCATTTGGGGCACAATCCTAATGCCTGAGCCGCCCATAACTATTCACTTGTCGAGGATTTGGGCCAGACTCCTTGTGCAATGTCCACGTTAGAAGTGCTTCAGACTTGTCCTCCACAGAGGAATTTTGTTGTCTTCTCTTGGGGTTAGTGGCGATAGCTCTTCTTCCATTGTCAAATTTGAAACCATGGGAGTACAGCCTCGCTTGCCTTACTACGTGTCTCTTTTGATTCATGTAGAGTGTCTTAACAACACCATCATGCGTACTATCATTGATGAAGGCGCTACTACTTATGTGATGTCTTTGTCTTGTTGGAAGGGATTAGGTTCTCCTGTGTTGTCTCAATATACCAACATGTTGACGGATTTCGATGGTAGATTGTTTAGGCCACACAGTATAATTCCTTCTCTAGAGGTCCCATTGGGAGGGAAGACCGTTGCGATCAAGATTGAGGTGGTTGATGCGCCCCTTGGCTATAATATTTTGTTGGGTAGGAATTGGATGTACAGTATGCAAGCCGTAGCTTATTCCCTATTTCGACTGGTATGCTTTCCATTTAATGGTAATATTGTTACGATTGATCAAAATTCATTCCATAATCCGAGCGTGAATGCATCATTGAGAGCCTCTATCCCGATTATTGATCATTCTCAGCCGGAAACTGAGAATGTGGGTGTGGGTATGTATTCTTCTCTTATGGGAACATTTAGTTGTCCTATGCCCGTTCTTATGATTGGGTCTATTCTTGGTGGGGCTTCACCCTCGTCGATCTCAGGATCTTTTCACACTACCCATATTGAAGATCCTTGGATTCTTCCTTCACCAAGTACGTCGAGTGTGCCTGTCAAGATAGACGTGCCGTTGCCTGCAACAATGGTGGCGTATCAAGCAAATATTGATCAGGTTGCAGAGCCTAGTCCTTCTTCTTCGCAAACGAAAGAGGAGGACCCTTATGTGCTTCTTGCATGGGAAGTAGAGTCATCTCACTCTCATGACTTCCTCGATGATGTTTTTCCATAAGATGAAGCTATTCTTGAGGCCATGTCTGCGGTTGAGAAACCTTGGGAAGAGTTTCATCATCGATCATATTTCCTTCCTAAGCTCGATTGTTTGGAGTGTGATGACTTTAGGGAGATTCTTAGTAAGAAAATTGGTAGCCCTGTGGTCTCATTAAGCTCTCTTGGTCAGATGGATGATGGGAACATGGATAATTTGTCACCAATGATTCCTATCAACATTTCTCATAATCCTGGTAAGGTTGAGAATGTCTACATTAGGGTGGGTTGCTCCCTCTATGACATCAAAGAGTATACCGAGCTGTTTAAAGAGTTTTGTAACATTTTTTCTTGGTCATACAAAGAAATTCCAGGTATAGACCCTTGTATTGTCAAACATGAAATCAAGACCTCTCCGGATGCAAAACCGGTTTGACAGCGTTTGCATGCTGTGAATCCTAGAAAAGCACCCACCATTAAAGCTGAGATAGAGAGACTGCTTAAAGCTGGTTTTATCTATCCAGTTCCCTTGATGGAGTGGGTTTCAAATTCTGTTCTGGTGGATAAGAAGCAGGGAGTGATCCGAATATGCACTAATTTCCGTGACTTAAATTGAGCCTATCCTAAGGACAATTTTCCCACACCATTTATTGACCAAATTTTGGATGAGTGTGCGGGAAGTGAGTTATTTTCTTTTATGGATGGATTTTCTAGATATAATCAGATTCAAATTAAGCCAGAGGACCAACACAAGACCACATTTATTTGTCCTTGGGGTACTTTTGCATATCGAAAAATGCCCTTCGGCCTTAAAAACATCGGAGCTACATTTCAGCGGGCCATGGCCTTAATCTTTCACGATATTAAAATGATTATCGAAGTATATTTGGATGATCTCGCTGCTCACTCTCGTTTGAGAGTGTGTCATCCATAACATTTGAGATTAGTGTTCGAAAGATGCCGTCATTTTCAAGTTCATTTAAATTCTCATAAGTGCATCTTTTGCATGACAATTGGTCGTTTACTAGGATTCATCGTATCCAAGGAGGGTATTAGAGTTGATCCCTTGAAGGTTGAGGTAATACTTCATTGTCTCCCCCGCGTAATATTCGACACCTTCAATGTTTACAAGGCATGTTGAACTTCTTGCAGAGATTCGTGGTTAATTTTTCCAACTTGATTAAAGGATTTATGCATCTTTTGAAGGACACCCATTTTTACTGGGATGAGCGAGCCCAAGAGTCTTTCAATGCTATTAAGCGATCCTTAGCAATGGTCCCCGTGCTTAGTCCACTAGACTATAGACGTGACTTCTTGATTTATGTGGCCGCGTCTCAGGAGACAGTTGGTATGGTTTTGGTTCATGAGGATGAGGAGCTCCATGAGCATGTCATATATTATTTGAGCCGAAACCTTATTGATGTGGAAATTATTTATTCCCATGTGGAGAAGCTATCCTTAGCCATCGTTCATGCGGTTTAGTGTTTGAGACATTATATTCTCCTTCACCAAACTTTGTTTGTAGCTCATATCAATCCATTTCAGTCCATCCTCACTATAAGGATGAGGAAAATATAATAAATGGATTGTGATTTTGCAATACTTTGATCTCGAATTCATTTCGGCAAAATCGAAGAAATCATTAATCTTTGTGGAGCTCATATCATATTTTCCAAATTTGGAGGAGGAGGAATTTTATGAGGATTCTTTTGTCGATGAGCATATATTCTTGATCTCAACTGTGGACCCTTGGTACGGGGATATCATTGTGTATTTGCAAACATTGAAGGTTCCTACTCACCTCTCATAGGATGAACGACAACGATTACGTCATGTAGCTAAGAACTACCTCATAGTGGATAACACTTTGTACCGCCATGGGGTAGATTCCATTTTACGTCGTTGTTTAACCCATGATGAGGTTGAGGTTGTGCTTAATGATTTCCATGGAGGGGTGTGCGGTGGTCATTTATCTAGACTTTCTATAGCCCAAAAAATATTGAGAGTGGGCTACTTTTGGCCGTCTATCTTCAAAGATTTCATTAATGCGGTCAAGAAGTGCCACCCTTTCTAGGTGTTTGCACGTAATATGAACTAGCGTCTAGCCCTGTTCCATCCTATTTTCACTATCAGTCCCTTCACCAAGTGGGGGATTGATTTTATGGATTACAACCCAGCTTCACCTCGGGGGCATCATCATATTATTGTGGTTGTCGATTACTTCACGAAATGGGTAGAGGCTATGCCCACAGTTAAATTCGACAGTGAGACAACCGCGCATTTTGTTTTCAACCAGATTATCACTCTGTTCAGCATTCTGAAAGAGCTTGTCACTGACCATGGTAGGAACTTTCAAAACAAAATGATGGAAGGGTTGGCTTCCAAGTTAGGATATAAGAAAGAACACTAATCTTCTTATTACCCAGAAGTGAATGGACAGGTTGAAGTAGTGAACAAGTCACTTAAGTCTATTCTCCAATGAACCATCACACAAAGCAAGAATAATTGGCATATCATGTTGTATCCTACTTTGTGGGCATATATAACTGTGGTTAATACTGCCACCGTTTTTTATCCCTATTAGCTTGTGCATGGTGTGGAGTTAGTTTTACCGGTTGAATGCGAAATCCCTTCTCTGAAGCTAGATGTGGAGCTTTTACCAGACACTTTCGCATTGGAAGAGAGTTTGGTCCACTTAGAGCATCTTGATGAGTAGCGCCGATATACCTTAGTGGCTCTAGATCAGGTTAACAAGCATCGCGTTAAGGTGCAATATGATAAGTCTGTCCGTCCAAGAAAGTTTAGTGAAGGTGACTTGGTCCTATTGTGAGATCAAGCTAAAGAACCCTTCAGGTCAGGAAAATTTAATCCCATGTGGCATGGTCCTTACATGGTTAAATGAGTCTTAGAGAAAGTCTCCTATGACCTGGTTGATTATGAAGGGTCAGCCTTTGCGGAGCCTAGAAATGGGCTCTATCTCAAAAAATACTATGCATGATCTTCAGCCAGGGATGATTTTTGTATATTATTGTACAGTTTTGCATTGCATAGTTAAGTTTTCTTATGGTGGTCAGGTTTGTTGATTAGATTTCATTTCTTATGGTAGATTTCTATGGAGTCTTCCATTTACATAGGATTCATTGATGGTGTTAGCCACCACACTCAAAACTCAGTTTCAGCTACTTGGGTGATATATACTCGTACGTGTCAAGTATTGTCTTCAGGAGGCATATGTTTACGACCTTCCTCAAACAATGTTGTTGAATATTGTGCCGTCATTAAGTTATTGTGTGATGCCATTTCACATGGTGGTCATTCTCTTTAGGTACGTCTTGATTCGCAGTTAGTCGTTTCATAGTTTAATGGTTTGTATTGCATTAGGGATTCGACATTATTACGAAGATTCTTATGTGTTATATTGCTAGAACAGAAATTTGAGAGTATAACATACATTCATGTTCCAAGAATTTTTAATCAAGTTGTTGACTCATATGCTAACTGTGTTAGATTGGCATTTGTTTCACAGACCATAAGCATATCACAAACAAATTTAACACACATGTAAATAAAATAAAATCGATCATCATAAAAGTATTTCATTAAGTTTAAAAAGTGGCGTCACAATACATAAGTATCATATACAAAATTGGGGCTTTCGAGCCACCAAAACATACTACACGGTCATACAAAACATATACAGCCAGGATGCGTAGCTCCGAACCTCTTCACTAGAGCTATAACTAGTTTGAAGGGTTTTTCTAGTAAGCCATGTCTCTTCTTAGATTGAACCTCTTGGTTTAGTTTGGTACTTCGATGAAAACAAGGAGCTCCTTGTACTCACGCTACCTTTCACCATTGATGGTGTGTCATCTTTCCGACAGCACCTCGATACTATTGAGGGTGAATTTTTATTTCAGGATTTCTGCCATACTTCAAGTTTGCAATGAACAAGTGACTCATGCCTTGACTATGATCTCCAAGTGTACTTTCAGTTAAAATATAAGAGGTTGGGATTAATATTTTTTTTTGGGAATAAAATGTAAATCTACACCCAGACTAGGGTATCTATGGTTGGTTTGCAGAGAAGAAATATAATCCTAGAATTCCAATATGGGTTTATTAATTGGGTTTGTTTATAAAAAATGTTTTAATGTTTGGAGAACATTACCCCTATAACCTGAGGTGGTTCCTTTCATTAGTTTGTATAAAGACTAAATGATTTTAATGTTTTTCTCTATTGTTTCCAAACTAGTTGATATTAATTTAGGTTTTTTCTATTAATGTTGCTTATAAGAATGTTCCAAAAAAAAGCATATAAATTATGCTTCCACATGTATCATTTTGCAACCTTATAGCCTATCTGGGTTAGCATTTAAAGTGGATTTTATTTTTCCCTATTTAGGCATTGTTTTGTTTAATGACAGCATAATCATAATACTAAAAAAATAGATGTTAGCCATTCTTTGTTTACCTCATTCCTATATTGCACATTAGATCTGAAACCGTTAACAAGTATGCATACATTCCAGCTCCAGAGTTATTGGTTAAGTCTAAAGAGGGTTTGAAGTCTTCTGTACATTTCTGAAGTGGATATATGTACAAGTCTGTTAACTGTCGCTAACTCTTTGTGACGCTTTCCAATTATTTCCTCATTTTACAAACGAAAAGAGATATAACACTATCCCTAGCTTTGTGATATTTTATCTGATATTTATTCTATCAATACTATGAGGGTAACGTGCATCACGACTACCTTTCGTAGTTAAAAGTTGAAATGTAACGTTTACTTTAGTAAACTCAGAAATTGTCCGGGTTCCCCTCCTAATCTCTGCGGTTATCATTTCGTATTAGTCTTGTTAAGTGTTGGTGAATGTAATGTCCCTCGACAAGTCTTACTGTATGTTTTTAGAAAAATATACTATCAATTAATTCCAATTGCACGAGAATTTGTTGTCTTAGAACTTGCTTTTAATTCAATGATTAACAAGGTAGGGAATCTTCTCTGAGTTTAAATTTACTCCATTATTCTTGCAATTAACCTATAAATTAGGGCATGTTTTGAATATCCCCTCTATTTACTATACTCAAATCAAGGTAGTAGGTAAAAATGAAGTCGAGGTTTTATTATCGTTGCTAGGTCTTACCCTTCGTAATCATCCCAATGATAAGCTGGGTATGGAAAATCTATTAAAATCATGGCCTAAAGTTAGATACTTAGTACAAAGTGAACAAACAATTTACACAGTTTAGTCCTACCATAAATATGTCCATAAAATATACAGAGAAAGGTTCCACATATATAAGTTACTTGTCTTAATAAATAAATAACCCTGTTTATCCATCTAGACAATTTAACTTAATCATTAATCTACAAGAATAACTAGAATTCTCTACTTAACTATCTTGGTGGCACCTGGAAAGCTAAAATGATAATACAATTCCTAATGGTGTAACATGTAAAACTAAATTTCAATTACTAACCATTATAGTATATCATGTCCCCAATTAAATAATTCCCAAATAATACTACTTGCAAATAATGTTTCACCAACCTACTAGTTCTTTAGGTTGAGATGGAGACATAAATTTTGTAATAAGGGGATATGGGACCCAAAAGTACTTTAGTTTATCATATTCACATTTAAATGGGTCACATAAATTATAAATTCTAATAAAATAAGGTGGCATGGATTCATGAAGACACTTGGAAGCTTGTGGAGCCTTTTGGTGACTATATTCCCGGCACACTTGGCATGATATTCATCCAAATTTGAACACATGGGTTATGTAACATTATTGGATGGTTATGTGGTGTCAAATATAATATAACGAGCCAAGGAATTCGAATTGGTAAAGGAGGGTAACTCCCATGGAAGAGGAAGAAACTAGAAGACAAGGTGTGCCACTTGGAATGAGACTCTATGCACTCTATAACAACAAATGAAGGAGACTCTATGCACTCTATGACAACAAATGATGGAAGATTCTATGACAAGTATGAAAAATTCAGGCCTGATTGCTAACATATGACAAATATGGCATGTCAGGGATAAAAATAGCCACCAAGAGGTCTACTTTGGGAGTTATATGCATCCATTTGAATTGGGGAAAGAATTGGAGCATGAAGAGGAAGACAAGTGTCATGAGAGTTACTAAACCACTAAGATGAGTTGGAGGAAGCTCATGGAGGGAAATTTGACTTTAGGATTCCTCATGAAGTTAATAAAAGGATTTCAAGAGGAATGATAATATATTTTTATCATTTGTTAATTGTCCTTTGGAATTTTGGAGAGCGTTTGTTTGTCCATTGAACGGTGAGTGTTCACTCTCCCTACTTGTGAACCAATTTCGAGGGAGTTGGATTCCTTTCCAAGTTGGTTGATGAAGAGTCCATTCAGAACTATCATGAAATATTAATGAACAAGTTTTATTTTCAGGTTGAATATCTATACATTCGAATTCTCATCTATCTCCCCATTCTCTCGTTCCTTCTTCTCTATTCTCCCACACTCTCATTTGATGGCACACTTGTTGGAGGGATTCTTGCGACTTGCTGAGGATACTTGATGGCAAAGATTTGATTTATGATGTATGTCTCTATAATATAATCTCCATATTCTCTGTAAGTCAAAATCTAATAAAAACATGTATGAAAGGCTCGCATTCCCAGTGCTCTTGAATAACTAGTTTTCATAGATTTGGATTCAATATTGAAGTAGCTTTATATCAGATTTGTATGAGGACATTTATATGAGTTTTATGATGCCGGGGAATAAATATATGATGTATGTCTCTGTAATATTATTTCCACTTTCTATGTAAGTATAAATATCAGAAATACATGTAGAAAAATCTTGCATACTCATGCCCTTGTATCACTAGTCTTCATGGGTTTTGGCTTCAATCTTGAAGTAGTTTTATACCATATTTGTATGAGAGATATTCCATGAGTTTGAGGATGTTGTGAAATCCATATATGATGTATTAATATATAAATTAATTTCCATATCCTTTGTGGGTCGAAATCCAATAAACTCATGTGTGAAAAGCTTGCATTCCCATGCCATTGAATCACTAGTTTCCATGAATTTGGCTTCAATATTGAAGGAGTCTTGCATCAGATTTGTATGAGGGATGTTCTCTAAGTTTGATAGTGTTGTGATAGACATATATGATGTTTTACTCTGTAATTTC
The DNA here is from genome assembly GCA_001517045.1 of Pseudotsuga menziesii. Taxonomy (NCBI): domain Eukaryota; kingdom Viridiplantae; phylum Streptophyta; class Pinopsida; order Pinales; family Pinaceae; genus Pseudotsuga; species Pseudotsuga menziesii. The sequence continues at coordinate 256,248 of LPNX011160446.1, read as the reverse complement.
ATGTCCCTATGCTCTGTGGGTCGAAATCCAAGAAATCCATATGTGAAACTCTTGCAATTCCATGCTACTAATTCACTAGTTTTCATGTATTTGACTACCATATTGAATGAGTTGTATACCAGACTTGTATGAAGGGATTTATATGGTGTTTAATATTATTGGGGAATAAATTTGTATTCTGTATATGGTAATCCATAAGCTCTTTGTGCCTTGCTTATGGAGGTTGATCATAGCTTTCTTCTTCAATCTAAATTGCCCCAACAGTTTCTAGAGAATATTCAATACCTTTAAAGAGCCATACCTTTCCTACGATATCTTATATATTATATATAATATTAATGAAATAATATGCGTGCAATGAAATGACAAGAGAATTCAGAAATCATAATACATAAGAGTACAAAGAAACAAATTGGAAGAAAGTTTATCTTTATTGATAAACAAGAGATGAAAGATTACCACCTTTATTTGAAACAAGTGCTCCATTGCTAGCCAAGGAAACTGATTTCTGCTGCTCCAATATATCCAAAGGCAATCCACCAGCATTACTAAACTTGTTTTAATTTTTTAATTTTTGGATTAGGGCATTTGCGACTATTAATACTAGCAGGTCGTGGGTGCTACACGACTTTTATATGGGAAACCTGCGAATACAAACCCTAATAATGTATTCACAAGTTGCAATGTGAATACTCATTAATGATTTGTGGGTTTCAATGTAAATAGTCACGAATTATCCCTAATCATCTTATATAAAAAGTTCAAGCTGACAAGGTGTCAATATATGAAGGTACATGCACATCTATAGGGATTTGGCCACTTCCATCCATTTTGTCCTTTTCTGTATTGACACATTGAGTGTCATTACTCAGATGGAAAAGTTCCATTTCACAAGATAATAGATGCCCCCTAATGTGTGAGGTTAGAGGGAAGCGATGACCGTAATACATTACAAACATTATTCTTGGAGAACTCAGTTACCAAGGCTGCAGGAAGGTACTTGAAACATACATATCAAAGTCATATAAAAAAACATATTTGAGGATGACATGTTCAATAAAGAGGAACACTAGCTCCTTTACAATATTTCATTACATCATATGATACGGGCAGCAAGGACACGTATATTACAAAGGTGGATCAGAGCCACAATATACAATGATGAGTCTTCAAAATATGGAATTTTTTTGAACATAACACAATCTTGCGCAACTTAGGTTATAGAGGTATGAACCTAAGGTATTCGTCAAAATCCATAGTAGCCAGTACAATCCCTACCATGTGAATAGATGAGTTGAAGTCGAACATGGAAGGACCTCAACAGAATGTCAGTAAGTGAGTGATGCATTGAAGCAAAGGAGTTCATGAATAAGGGTAGTGAATCCTGAGGTACCATCTTCAAAGCTCTAGGTGTTCGTCTTCAGGACATGTTGATGAGAAAGCATGATGTGAGGAGGAAGGAAATGAATCCTTCAACAAATCATAAGAGTGACTAGGAAACTGGATAGGGGAAGGTATACCCAAGGAATTATCATAGATGATTATGATGGGGATCAAGATAATTAGATAAAGGTACAAATCCTTGAACAGTGAGCACGACACAGAGATGACCCAAGGAATATTTTGACTTGAAAATATGACAACTAGACTTATCTGTCATGTAGGAAACATGATCAGATTCCCTATGTATAAAGGACAAGTGGAGGCGTAAAAAATCAAAGTAATAGTTGAGATGGAAGTGTTCAGGTGCACATGGTACTCCCAAAATACCGAACACCTTGAGCAAACGCTTCACACAAATAGATCACAGATCAACACACCGATGTTTGTCACATGGTTAAAACCCTCGAGAGGGAAACAGTCCACGACCCCATCGAAATAGCTACTTGGAGCAATTTATTATGCAAAAGAAAGAAAGTTACATATGAGCTTCTCATAATCGATCAACTAGCCAAGGATGACCCTCTATGCTCTTTAAATAGAGATCATAAACAAATCGGGTGTTAAGTCATGGATCAATGGTAGGTATGATCTAAGAGAAGTTGAACCGTCGGATCACTCTATGTCTAGAACATATTGTGACCGTCGGATTAGAATATTTACAAATGCATACTAATGCATACCAAAGAAACACACTTTTACCTAACGGATATATTACACAAGTTGATCTTAACTAACTCCTAAGTGTCTAAATATCCTAACATCCCTCCTTAAGAACAACTTGGGATAGGATTGAAGGATTTACAAAAGTGACACTATTAGGAGAAGGAAGGAGGCATTAGAGCCTATCCCCCCTTAAGGACACATTCTTAAACTCCTAACATAGACTGAAGTTTAGAAAACTTCACTTCGGTAAGAGACTTGGTGAAGATGTCTACAACTTGATCATCTGTAGGGCAATAGAGCACTTCAATAACACTATCATGAACATGATTTCTGATGAAGTGCATGTGTAGCTCAATGTGTTTGCTGCGCTGATCTAGAACTGGATCTTTGGAAAGCTTGATGGCACTTTGAGTCTCGCACCAAAGTGGAGTAGGTTACTGCTGCTCGGATCCAAACTCTGAAAGGATATGTCGAAGCCATAAAGCTTCTTGACTGGAATTGACTGCGGCTCGATATTTTTCTTCTACTGAAGAAAGAGCAAGAGCTTGTTGTTTCTTACAAGCCCAAGTGACAGGTCCAAATCCCAAACTGAAAACATAACCTGCAGTAGACTTTCGATCATCAGGATCACCAACCTAATCTGAATCAGTGAAACAAACCAACAAAGGTTTCCCCCCTATACTGTAATGAATCCCAAACTGAATTGTACCTTGAATATATCGAAGTATTCTTTTTGCTGCTTTCCAGTGACTTTCATGAGGAGTTTACATATAATGGGAAACACGACCAACGGCAAAGGAAAGGTCAGGATGGGAATGAGTCAAGTATAAAATACTACCAACAAGCTAACGATACAAGGTGGCATCTACTTCAGGGGGAGTACAAGTGGCAGAAAGTTTGACTCCAGACTGGAAGGGAGAAGGGGCTAGTTTACAATCTTCCATGTGGAAGCGACAAAGAAGGTCACAAGCATACTTAGTCTGGGAAAGAAAGATTCCTTCTTTGGTTTGCAAGACTTGGAGACCAATAAAATAATACAAATGTCCTAAGTATGGCATTTCAAAATTTTGCTTAAGACTAGATTTCACATGGGTTATAAGTTTAGGGTCACTACCAGTAAGGATAAGATCATCAACAGAAAGAACAAGTATGATGAGATGGTTTCCTACTTTCTTGGTATAGATATTGGGGTCAGAATGGAATCTAGAAAAATCAATGTCAAGGAGAAAGCTATCCATTTTGGCATACCAAGCTCTAGGAGTTTTCTTAAGGCCATGTAAGGATTTCTTAAGGAGACAGATAAGGCTAGAGTTATCCTGAACATATCCAGGAGGTTGTTCCATGTAAATTTCCCCCTGTAAATCACCATCTAAAAAGGCATACTTGACATCCATTTCATGGAATTCCCAGTTACGTAAAGCTACAAGGGAAATAACAAGGCGGATGGAATTCATTTTTTGCGACAAGAGAAAAGGTTTCATTGTAGTCAATCCCTTCAACTTGGGAAAAACATTTGGAAACTAAACTTTCCTTAAGTCTTTCAACACTTCCATCTGATGCATACTTAGTTCTATAGACCCATTTACATCTGACAAGTTTTCTTCCTTTTGGAGAGGAACAAGATCCCAAGTATCGTTCGCCATTAAGGAACAATATTCTTCATCCATAGCTGCATCCCAATCTGGATTTCCTGAAGCTTCTACAAAAGTTTATGGATCATGATTCTTGGAAACTTGAGCCAAAAGAGAAGAGGCTCACTGAAACTGAGAATGTGTTAGATGTTGATCTCTAGGATCACCGACAAGATCACTAGCTGCTTCACATGTTGAACGGACCCATCGAGGAAGCATTGGTGCTGGTGCAATTGGAGGAACATGAGCAGGTGGAGGTGGATTTTCATCCTCACTGTCATCATCAGAAACTGGAGTTGGAAACTTGTCAAGGAAGTTGGAAGAAGAAGAAGAAGGCACAATCACCGAATCAAGATCGCAGGCCGAAGATGGCACACCCACCAAGTTAGGCTCATAGGCCAAGAGATTTTCATCAAATTTAACATCTCTTCAAATGATTATATCATGAGAATGTGGCTAGAGAAGTCTATAACCTTTTATATCTTCTGAATATCCAACAAATATGCACTTTTCACTTTTAGGCTGCAATGCTTTCCATTTTTCATTTGGAATGTGAGCCCATGCTTCATAACCAAACACACGAAAGTGACTTACATCTGGTTTAATTTTACTCCATGCTTCTTCCAGTGTTATACCTTGTAAAACTTTAGTGGGTGTGCGATTAACTATGTAATTTGCACAATTTATGTCCTCAGCCCAATATTGAAGACTTGGTCCCTTATATTGGATCATACAATTAACCATTTCTTTTAAAGTGTGGTTCTTCCGTTCAGCTACACCATTTTGTTGTGGTGTATATGGAACAGTGTGTTGTTGTTGGATTCCTTGTTCAGTGCAGAAAGTAGTGAACTTGTTGTTAACATATTCTCCTCCATTGTCAGATCTTAACTTAATAATTTGATGACCAGATTATTTTTCAACAAGGGCCTTGTAGGCCAAGAACATGTTAAATACTTCGGTCTTAAGTTTTAGGAATTAAACCCAAGTGCATCTGGAGTAGTCATCAATGAAAGTTAAGAAATATTTGAAACCCAACACAAGGCCCTATCACCAGGAGTGGTGGTTAGTCCACTTGTTTTATATTCCCAGAGGTGTGTTGGTTATACCATGTGGAGTTACCCAATACTCCAACATCCCGCCTTCAGCGTAGCTCGGGGGAATTGAACCTGAGACCTATGCTCTGATACCATATTCGGGTACATAGGGTACTCCCAAAAGATTGAACACCTTGAGCAACCGCTTCACACAAATAGATTACAGATCAACACACCGATGGTTGTCATGTGGTTAAAACCCTTGAGAGGGAAACAGTCCACGGCCCTAGCCAAATAGCTACTTGGAGCAATTTATTATGCAAAAGAAAGAAATTTACATATGAGCTTCTCATAATCGATCAACTAGCCAAGGACCCTCTATGCTCTTTAAATAGAGATCATAGACCAATCGGGTGTTAAGCCACGGATCAATGGTAGGTATTATCTAATAGAAGTTGAACCGTCGGATCACTCTATGTCTAGAACATATCGTGACTGTCAAATTAGAATATTTACAAATGCATACTAATGCATACTAAAGAAACACACTTTTACCTAACGGATATATTACGCAAGTTGATCTTAACTAACTCCTAAGTGTCTAAATATCCTAACAGGAAGTGTAAACTGAGACATGAGTATCAGAAAGTTCAGAGAGTGCTTTGTTTAAGGATGACATGCGAACACTATTTACAACCCAAAGAGAGAAATTCTTCCCTATCTTTCATGTTAAGTTTTAACAAGTCCAATAAATTCAACTCAAGTCTCTCTTCATTTTTGACAAGATTGAAGAGGGGAGAGAATAATGCTTGATATTCACTGATTCGTGGATTTTAAGAGCCCGAACTAGTAGATGCTTGTTGGTGTTTTCATAGTTTTGAGATTCTAAAAACTTCGAAGAAGACTCTAGGGGGGTGCTTTTTCGTAAAATTTAGTCTCCTAAGGATGAAAAATTATAAAACAATCCATAGAAGAAATCTCTTAGCTCTTGGAGGACTAAGGTATACCTTTTTTGTACTTAGTCGACAAGGTCTGAAAAGGAGTAAACTAATACCAGATCGACGCAGCTTCAAAAGAAGCATATAGCCCGATTTTAATGAGTGTGAAGGAATGAAAGATCACTCGAAAAAATCCATTTGATTACGAGAAATGGGGCTTACAACAGTAAACTCAATGCTTTGTTCTTTAGGGTTTATGAGCATGAAAAATACATAAAGTACGTTTAGAATATTTTTCATGTTTGGGTCCAAAGCACAAAAAAGAGAAAACTAAGCTCATATGGGTGTTCCTTTTCTGTAAATTTAGTCCCTCGGGTCCGGAAAAGAGATAAACCTATGCCTGAAGATACTCTTCTCAATTCCGCAGAAAAGAGAGTATTCCTTTCGCGTAAATAATATACATGGTCCAAGAAAGAGATAACTTACCACCACTGTAGATGATCGTTCACTTATTCTTAATGAGTATGAATGAACAAGTTTACTCGGTTGTCTAGTCTATTTTGAGGAGTTAGAATAGGGCCTAAGGAAAACTCCATAAGTGGGGGAGCCTTATAATCAGGTATAGCTCGTAAAAAGATGCAAAATGAGGCTCATTTTGTTATTAAAAACAACTAATAAGGCTCCCACAAACCTAACAAAACCGTGACATGGGTACTATAAAGACAATAAATTCTTCTAAACTAGGGTACCCATGAGAAGGAGGCCCTATCCACGGAAGAACAAATCCTACCATATATGCGACAGAAAAGTGATCCTACCATATATGCGACAAAAAATTGATCCTAGGGTTTAGTGACGGATAAGGTATAAGTGCAAAGTCTGCAATGAGGACCAAATCCTACCATATATGCGACAGAAAACAACTTTTCAATTATCCAAGTCTTGTTGCAGCTAGCAAAGAGACCATGGTATTAGTCCATACATTAAAACCTGATTTTAAACTATAGACAATGAGTAAAAAATTGAAATTTTTATTATAAATAGTTTCAAAACCCAAAATAAACATACAATTCGAAAAATTTACTATTTTTGGCAATTTTTACCTTCAGACTTCAATTGATCGCAGTGGACAAACCATTCTACCAATTTTGGATTCTGTGAGTTGCATGTTAGATATCTCTTCTTTCTCCTCCTTTCTATCCATTCAATTTTTTTTTGATGTAAAATTTTATGTTTTTTATGCATGGCCTAAAATCCTCACAGAGTAGTCATGGTAGGCTTCATCACAGTTGGGAATACATGTTTTATTCATGGGTTGCTATACTACATACCTCGTATGCTTCGCGTTGTGCTAAAAGAATAGTCGTGAATACTGCGCGACCTCTAATTTTTTTTTAAAATGCACAAATGCAAATGAATTTAATGAATTCTAATGATTTAATATGTGCATTGGGTAGGAAAAAATGGTCTTGGAGTGGAGAGAAAGGGAACATGAAGACATGGACCGAGAAGCAATGTGAGATGCCCCCACTCTGCAAGCATTACAAATAAGTGGCTTGCTCAAGTTCTATTGCACATACAATATGAGAGAACAAATCTGTCTACTGGAGACTCTAATGGAATACTGGGACCATGAGCTCAGGATTTTTGACCTCCAAGGAAAGGCTTTGGAGTTTACAATAGATGATATTTATTTCATCACAGGAATTTCTCACAGGGGCACACCTATAAACCTTGAAGGAACTGACAGGGGTGGTGAGCCTCTGAGCATGCAAGATTATATTGATACTTATTGCCTTCCTGGAACACAGAAGTCGGGGAAATGCGTCCCAATCTTGTAGGTAAATAACTTCCCATTGAAAGTGATGACAAGCACAGTAGTTAGGGTTGCTGGTTCTTCTGCTTTACACTTGGACACATAGACCCACATGCGAGTTGCAGTGGAATGTATGTGGGGTACGTTGTTTGACTGGTGTTCAGGGATGATCCTAATAATGAAAAAACAACTTTCTGACTACAAGAGGGGCTGAAGAAAGAAATTTGGCTATGCTAGCATCTTAATGGCGTTTTTCTTTGAGAGGGTTTTTGGCCTCATTTCTACAGTACCTTTACTACCGCTCTCACCCCTCCAGCCTAGACTCACGATATGAAGGGACATATTTCTTTGTCAAGGTGGTGGAGGTGGGATCCAAAGTGGCTACGCCAACGACTTGTATTCCTCATGTAATAGACAGGTACCTTCTCTCGAGTAGTTTCCATATGGCAGAATATATTTCTAAGAAGACCCTAAACTCATCCTCCTTCCAGGGGAGGCATGGGGAGAGATAGGTATGTTTTTATATTTTATATTATTTGATTTTTATGAGTTTTGTTCATAAAATTATATACACATATGTATATGAAATTGACCCTTCTTTATGTTCTATATGCAGATGTTGGACCAGTTCGCCTCAATGGGCATTCCAGGACATTCATGGGGTCTGTACAGGCTAGGAGCACTAGTTTTCTGCGTGTGATTGAGGGGAACTTGGCCAGGCTTACCCAAGATGTCCCTACACTGCAGATTGATCAGATCCCAATGATCATGCATGATTATGTTGTTGGGGTTCCGTCGACCTGGCTACGCCTTCTCAGAAGGGTGTTTAGGGCCATACTTTATTACATGGAGGCTCTAGAGGCAACCGCAACTGAGGAGGCTGAGGAGCAGGCCTAAACTT